>LPNX010430165.1:157878-262279 GCA_001517045.1 Pseudotsuga menziesii
TTCAAATAGCAGCTCATACATGCTTTTGCATGGAGGAAAGAGTGGAGGAGGAAGAGGCAACAAAGCTGATTCACCTCACCTAGTCTTGCTTTCCTATGTGCCTTAAAACACTGAAAAAGCAGGCAATAAAGCAGAAAAAGTAGAAGGGTGCCTAGGAGGCCAGGAATAAAGCAGATTTGATTCCTAAGGCTTTCCCAAGCGCTCCATGAGTCAATAATGGCAAGTTTGACCTCTATGGATAGGCAATTGACAACTTGCACATGGTGGGACTCATGGACTAGGCAAATAAGACAAAATAAATGAAATAATGTCTAAGTGGGTAAATACTATGGGTTGATTATTCTAACAGAATTTGTGGTCAATACTCCTTCTCTTGTCAGCATTGAGGATAAAAAAACTTATTGAAATCATTCTCTGAACAGGAAGTCTTGAAAGTCATTTGGGAAATGAAGCCAGATAAAGCTCCTGGGTCGGATGGCTTTTCTTTTCAATTTTATAGAGTATGTTGGCATATTAACAAAATAGACTATATCCACATGGTGTCATCCTTCCATAAAAAATCTAAAGTTGGAGGGTGTACTAACTCCACTTTGCTGGCTTTAGTCCCTAAGGAAGCTAATCCTTCTTCTTTTAACATATTTAGACCCATTTCGCTGTGTAATGGCTCTTACAAAATTATAGCCAAACTTCTAGCTAATCAGTTCAAGCCTTTGTTAGGAAAGTTGATCTCTTCACTCCAAGGGGGTTTTGTTAAAGGAAGACATTTAATAGAGAATGTAATTCAAGTTCAAGAAGCCCTTCATTCAAGTTTCCATAGAAAGGAGAAAGGAATGCTCATTAAGCTTGATATGAAGAACTCCTTTGATAGAGTAAAGCTCCCCTTCCTATATAGAGTCCTTCTCTCTTTTGGATTCAACCCGGAGTTTGTTAAATTGATTAAATATTGTACATAAAGCCCCTGGGTAGTGCCACTAGTCAATGGAAGACCAACATAATTTTTTCAAGCTTCCAAAGGTCTTCGCCAAGGGTGTACGCTATCTCCTTTTTATACATTTTGATGGTTGAATCCCTTAGCAGAAAACTATCAGTTGCAAAGGAAGCAGGTTTCATTCATGGCATTAAGATTGCAAGGGGGTGGACCCAATAAACCATTCCCTTTTCGATATTCTTCAAAATTATTGCATAATTTCAGGAGCACTGATCAATAAAAATAAAAGCGTCGTTTATGGTTGGAATGTAGATCATGCTTCAATTATTTGAATTGCAAATTCCTTTGGATTCCCTGGCTTTGATAAGTGGGAGAAGATCAAATATTTGGGGCTTCCTTTAACTCTTTGTTCTAGTCCTCCCTCTCTATGGTTTGATGTATTAGCTAAGCTTAAAGCTAAAATAGCTTCTTGGGGTGGTCAGTGGCTTACTAAGGCCGAGAAACTGATTTTGATAAAGGCAGTTCTCTCATCCCTTCCCATTTTTCAATCTTCCTTGCTTCTTGCCCCGAAGTCTATTACATCTCATATTTCCAAAATTCTGTGAGATTTCCTATGGAACAGGGGAAAAGAAAATCAGATTAAGATGCATCTATTAAGTTGGGAAATTCTTAAAAAACCTATTTCTGAGGGTGGATTGCAAATCCGTGACCCTGATCTGACTAGTTTGGCGTTGGGAGGAAAATTTCTTTGGCAGCTATATGTGGATAAAAATCACCTTGTCAATGAGATATTTAGAATGAAGTACCTAAAGGGAGGCTCTTTGAGAAATTTAACATCTTCCTCCACTCCTTCAGGAACAATTATCTGGAATCTATGTAGAAAAGGAATTGATAAGTTCAAACAACATCTCTATAGAATTCCAGGTAACGGGAATAAGATTTGTCTATGAGAGGATAAAATTTCAGTAAATAATCCCCTTTCTTCTATAATTATGTTAGAAGAGTTAAATATCTGGCTAACGAACAAAGGTTTTCTCTAGTTGGCATATTTATGCTCTTGGGATTGTGATGGAAACTAGGCAAAATGGGTCTTCCCCGAGCTTCCCTGAGAAGTTAAAATATTTGGGGCTTCCTTTAACTCTTGGTTCTAGTCCTCCCTGCTCTAACTGGTCTAGCTCCAGTGCATAAAACTTTCAAAGACAAATGGGGATGGGATAAATCAAGTTCATATTCAGCTGCTAATGGATATTTAGCATTTCAACAGTGCCTGCACGATCCTTGTCTCTTCCCTGCTATCTAGAAATCCGTATGGTCTCCATTCTGCCTACCTAAAGTGAATTTTTCTCTTGCCTGACAATGCACAATAAAATTATGACAGGTGAAAATCTTGAAAAATGCGGCTTCCATGGACCATTCAGGTGTTGTTTTCGCATCTCAACCCATGAAACTACTGCACACTCTTCATTTCCTGCGACTTCACAATTTTAGTATGGGAGTTTGTCCTCCATGTTCTCTACCCTGTTCCTGTTCAATATGAAGTAGTTACTCTCTATGAGAAATGGGTTGAACGGTGCCTAGCCTCGCGTGGAGAAAATAAAGACTTGGTAAATATCTGCTAGCTAACTCCTAAAGTTGTTTGGTGGAATATTTGGATTGCTAGAAATAACTTGATATTCAATAATATGTCTGTGACTCTTCAAATAGTTGCCCAAAAAATCAAATGGCATTTTGCTGAAATGGCTGGAAATCTGAAGTCCTCATCCACACTGCCAACAAAGATTTCGAATTGGCTTGGCTCTATTCCAGGGAGAGTGTCAAATTTTGTTTGCACTCAACCATTTTTCCCTCCACCCTGGCGTATTAGGAAAACTGGTGCTGATTTTAATTCTTGGTGGATTAATTCTTCTCTAGCGTCTCTTTTTTTCGATGGTGCATCAAAGGGAAACCCCGAGATCTTTGGAGCTGGGGGGTTGGTGTATTCTTCAGACAAATTGCTAAAAACCAGTTTTAGTTGGGGCCTTGGCATCATGACAAACAATCAAGATGAAATTTATGCTCTTCTCAAAGCATGTTAGATCGCTAAGGAGTTGGGCTTTAAATCAATTCAAATATTCGGTGATTCAAATCCGTTGATTAAAATATTAAACTTAGCAAAACAATTTTATAATTTGGATTTAAATAATATTTTGCAGAGAGTTCTGAATCTACTCAAAGATTTTGACAGGGTTCATACTTTCCACATTCTTCGGGATTTAAACAATTCGACAAATGATATGGCAAATAAAACTTGCCAGCTGTCTCAAGGTCATCTCAGCATTAATGGAAAATCCAATTGCTATCATTCTATTCCATAATTGTAATTAAATTTGTTGTAATTAGTCTTTCTGGCACATATTCTATTAAACTGTAAGAGGTCTTGTAATTTTCTATTTTTGTTGTAGAAGGCTTTCAACTGATCAATTTGTAATTGGTTGATTGGCAGTTTCCATATCAGTCTTGTAATATTTCCGAAAAAAAAAATTACCTGTTTGAGTTTTAAAAAAAGAGGGCATTGAAGAATAAGCTACATAACCTAAAGATTGAGAAGGATGAGACAATATCCTCATTCTTCACCAAGATCTCTCAGGCAAGAGATAAACCTACAAGTATTGGAGTTGTAGTGGATGAAGATGATCTTCTTCAACCCGCCATTGATGGTATCCCATCCTTATGGGAGACATTCTTAGTTGCAGTAAATGATCAAGAGGTATAAACTCATTTTGAAACGTTGTGGCATGATTTCCTCCAAGAGTAGGCGAAAATCTAGAGAAATTTAGTGTGCACCAAAGAATAAAACCTTGCCCTCACGACAAGGATGAAGAAAGGAAATATTTTTTCCCATATGAAGAAGAAGGTGTACAACAAAGACTTTGACAAGTCGAAGGTTAAATGTTACAATTGTGACAGGAAGGGACATTATGCAAGGAATCTTTCTTAGATACAGGAGAGAAAGTCTCCGTGTAGTCGATTCCTTCTTTCGATTCTGAACAATGCGGAATAACTCTTAAATAGAATCGAAATAGCAATACCAATGGATCATACCTCCAGCCATTGATGCTACTGACTTGCTGTAGAAGGTTTCCCTGCTCCACAAGCTTCAGCTTCCTATATGGCGCTTCCAAGCTCTGCTTTCTCCTTCTTGATGGTGTAAAACTGAAGGGGATTGAGATAGCGAGCTTGGGGACCAACAGGGGTTTTAAATAGCCAAGCTCCCATCAAGCTTCTCAAGGCTATGTGTCGCATGTTCCACAAAACAGGAAGATGGACCACTCCAAAAGCTCCCAAGAAAACGTGCCAAGCAAAGAAAAAGGGTAAAGATCGGTTTCATGCTTCTACTTCTATATAATATAAAAATACTAAGAAGAAATCATCTGAGGAAACAGATGATGATTAAAAGGAGTATTTCCTTCAAAGTTCATTAGTAAAAGACTATTCTCTCTAGTTTGTAGGGGACCCTAATTTCACATCCAGAGATATGATACCTATTGCATGAGATCATTTTTTCAAGTCAAAGATACAAGTTAAAGAAGATTAAAACCTAGGGACTCCAGTAATCTCCGCATGGAAGCAAATATCAAGAGGGAGCACTCAAAATAATAAAAAGATAAGTATTTGTATTTTGATTATCATATGCTTTCATAAATCAGATCTAAATGGTTTTGAATATATTTCATTACAATTATATGTGGATATATATTCCTAGGATTAGGAAGTATGTTATACCCTATATCGTTTCCTTGCTAAGAAACTAAAACCCTCCATGGGGAAAACCAAATCTTTCATTAAAGACTCTTCAGATTTTATTCGCAAAACTCGAGACCTACCCCTTGATGATCACGATCTCATGGTAAGTTTTGATGTTGTTTCTCTCTTCACAAAAATCCCGGTCCTAAAGCTCTCAACATAATTCCCAATTTGTGGATAAGGAAACTCTTCATCTTATTGAAATTTGTCTCTCCTCTACTTTTTTATGTTTCAAAGGTAAATTCTAAGAACAAACTGAAGGGACTTCCATGGGATCTTGTTTATACCCTATTGTTTCCAACATATTAATGGAACGCTTTGAAACACTAGCCCTTAACTCTTTTTCTCTCAAACCAAAATTTTGGTTTCGATTTGTAGACGATACATTTTTTATTTGGCCACACAGATGCACCTCCCTTGATAACTTCCATAGTCACTTATATAACATTTCACCTCACATTAAATTTACCATGGAAATCCAACAAGATGACTCTATTCCCTTTCTTAATGTCTTGGTCACCTGAGAACAAGGTGGTTCTCTCTCTTATCAAGTGTATTGGAAAAAAATCCACACTGATCGCTACCTCCACACCCACTCCCATCACCACCCTTCTCAAAAATATGTTGTCCTCAAAACTTTGATCAATAGAGAAGTTTGAATATCTGAACCCGAACATCTCAATCAAAAAATAGAGCACCTTAATAAATCCCTCATGACCAATGGGTACTCTAGATACCTCATTAACAAAACTTTTCAACAATTTTTGCATCCCAAGCCTAAATCCGCCAAACCCTCCCCACCACCCGTTTCAATTCTCTCTTTTCCCTATATTCATGGCATCACATATTGCATTTCTAAACTTCTAATTCAAAAGAACATCAAAACCATATTTAAACCCCATAAGACCCTTAACCAATTATTTAGAAGCGCTAAAGATAAATCCAACCCTTTCATATCCCAGGGCGTCTATCAAATTCCTTGTTCATGTGGGAAAGACTACATTGCACAAATAGTTAGATTCATTCAAACTTGTCTCAAAGAACACATCGTTGATACCAATCATAATCGAGTTAACAAATATGTAATCGCTGACACTCTTTCAAGTCTAAACATCACATTTTCTCCGATCACTCATTTATTCACTCTCTTTCTTTCTTACTTGTTCACCTTAGGTTTCTATTTTTATTTTTACTGTTAGGTTTTTAAGATTCCTTTCATTAAGTCAAACCCTTAATTCCCTCTTTTTACTCCACTTTCATTTTTTTCCCTTTATATTTAATTATTCTTTTACTTCTAACTATATTTTAAACTAAAACAATTACTTATTAATTATCCAATTTACCCCCATTTTTACTCATTTGAACCTTTTCAACTACTTCATTGAAATTAATAGTCGATTTAATAACTTTTTACATTCCTTTTATTTCTTTTAATCTTTTTAACCTTTGACTTTTCTCCACCTAAGTTTTAAATAAACAAAATAAAATCTTCTCTTTTTTACTAAAAGAAGTGATGAATTTTATTATATTATTCAATTCTATAACCTTTTTTTTCTCAACTATATCCCTAAACTTTTTTATCTATAATTTTTATTAACGGCTAGTTTTTATAATTAAGGGCTAGTTTTAAAATTTCTATATATACTGTGTTGCCCTCTTCTTTTCTATTGTGCCATAGCTTCAAATGATCTTGATGATGGGTGGAGGATCCACCTAAAACACGTCGATCACTTCTAAATTTCTATACCTTGCAAATCCATAAGTGTGCACACAATGATGAGCATATGTTATAATTTTCTTTTATTGACAAATAGTAAAACTCATGTAGTACATGTTATGATTAATTAAAAAGCATATGGGATTGCATAAGATTTCGCGAGATATAAATGGTGGTTATGTTGAAAGATTGATTAACATATGTACATAACCGTGTGAACCATTTTCAGTGCATTAAAGTATTTATATGAATGAATTTCAAGGTTTTGCAAAGTTGTTAACCATTAGAATAAATTTGGCTTGTTGGGAAAAATCGTGTGCCCTAACCTACAAGCGGAGAATGATAAGTTTTGAATATGTGGAATGATTCCGATGGAAGATCCTAAAAGAGAGTAGGACTCTCTGAAGTAGGAATATTCTAGGAGCATATCGAGAGGATCCTATGTTTCTATGGGAAGAAGCCTCCAATAATATATATCCAGAATAGAATCCCTAATACTATTCTGGAATAGAAGACTCCTGAAGACTTTTTGGCTATCTTGTTTGCATTCAATTGATCAAAAGAACTTCAGTATGATACAGACATGGAGGAGCATGAAAATTTTATGATGGAGGACCTAGATTTTGGTTCTCCCCATCCATATGTTGAGAGGTAGAATCCATATTCTCTAGATCTTGAAGAACCAGTAGAACTAGCTGACAAGTCTCTTGCTAAGAGGAGATTTGCTTGATGCTCATATACAGAAGAAAGTAGAGTGCAATATTTAAGAATCTTGGTATGATTCTTGGATTAGAAGTGTGGCAAAAACAATATGATATTTCCCCAGTTAAGGAAAATATACAGTAGAGATCTTGAAGAGATTCGGGATGATGGACTATATAAAGTCCATGGCCACACATATGATGACAAATATGAAGTTGATTCTTCTTCATTTTTGGATCTCACGTACATTTGAGTACATCGTAGATGTACCTAGTTAGCACAAGACTGAATATATGCTTTGTAGTTCATACATATTCATGTACAACAAAGCATGTGTTGAGGTACCTACATGGTACGAGTGCATATGGACTCAGATATGTCTCGGACAGAGACATAAAACTGCAAGGATATATGGATTATGACTAGTGCAGTGGATGAGAAAAGTCACATAAGAGATGTTTCTCCAGATAGAGCATATTGTAAAGTAGTAAGGCTTCAAAAGGTTCCTAGTTAGTTATTCTGATACATTGTGTAGAAATGAGCATACAACTCTAGTACATATCCACAGATGATCAAAATTTCCAACATACTTACTAAGCCTCCGTCCAAAGTAAAAGTTGAGTACTTCTGGGACAGTCTTGGTGTAGTACAGAAAGACTCCTGTAGTTGAAGAGGGAGTATTGGTGTGTCTCCATAGGAAACAACAAATAGATAAAATCCCCACCAGTTAGTCATGTGGGACATGACTCAGGAATTATCCCCACCAATAAGCCATGTAGTGATACATGACTCAAACATTGGTTAGCCATATAGTAGTATATGGCTCAGGTTAAATCATACAATGGTATATGGCTCATATTAGCTATGTAGCAGTACATGGCTCAATTAAGCCATGCAAGAAATAATTCATTACGTTGCACATAGCTCAGATAAGTCATGGTACATGACTCAGATAGCCAAGGGTTATAGTATCTCTTATGGAGTACACCCACATGAGAAAAGACAGTCAAGACCTCAGATGACTATTAGATAATAATCAAGGCCTATGAGACTATCATTGACTATCAGATACTCAAGTGAGTTATAATAAGGACTGTTGGGGAGAAGTAAAACATATTGGAGAGGTCAGACAACCATATAGTTGGCTAGTGGGGTATTGTGGTACAGAAAAGAAAAAAAAATGGAACCACTTTGAAAGTGGTCAGACCTTGGATAACACCATATAAAATGAAAAGCTCACAGGGAAATTCTCCAAACCATAGAATATTCTAGAAGTCAACAAGAAGAAAGCAAGTGTTGAAGATTGACAAACAAAAAATGAGATTTTTCCGTCTGCAATGAAGTTACACATTTTGACGTGTTGTAAAAGTTTGATGTGATGGATCTCAACTCCATGGTTTCTAATTTAGGGAAATTTCATTTTGGATTGGATCTAGGGATGCTAACATGAATAGGTATCTTATAATATTTGATCATAGTAGACCTATTATATGTTGTGTTATCTAGCTATTGTTTTAGCCTAAGATCAGCTATATGTATTGCGACTTGTACTACCTGTCGAGAAGTAGTGTAGCTTGGGAAGCTACTTGTTGGGTTAAAATATTGATTCTACAATCATTCACTGTGACAATCAAATATGCATCAAGCTTTTTGAAAACCCTATGTGTCATGTTAAGTCGAAACACATTGAGATGAAGTGTCACTTCATCGAGACATGGTATAGTAAGGTAAATACTTCAGTACATTGCTACTGAAGAGCATATTGCAAGAATGTAGATGTGTTAACAAATCCTTTGACATTGACAATGTATAGGTACTTTTTAGACAAGCTTGGTATGGTAAAGAATGCCTCCCTTGCTAAGAGGGAGTGTTAAATGTACAACTATCGTGAGTCATTCTCAAAGTCAATCTTGTGCAGCTAGGATTGGGCCTCATGTATTGAGGTAGGGAGCTTGAGTTGGACTCAGGAACTTGGAGCATATTCTTGATTTGGAATCAAGTATGACTAAGCCTTCAGTTGTAATAGGTTATTCCTCATGTTTTGAAGTGAATTCTTTGATTTATCAAAGTTATGATGTTGTAAAGTCTTGTTGGAGAAGGATCGGTACTTGTATATATCAAGTCATGATTCTCAGATGGACCTCCAATTATAGTAGGTACCTATGAGGTGAACCTCCAGTTATAGAGGTAGTTGGATTCTCATGTGGACTCCAGTTATAGTAGGTACCCATGGGGTGGACCTCTAATTATAGTAGGTACCCATGGGATGGACCTTTGGTTATAAAGGTAGTTAGATTCTCGTGTGGACCTCCAATTATAGTAGGTACCTATGGGGCGGACATCTAGTTATAGAGGTGGATGCTTTCCATGTTGAAGCATTAATGTTGTGTGATATATTACTAACCACGGTCACTATATGTTATTAAGTCTCCTCTAGAGACTGACCAACTCTAGAGTGAATTACTTTAGCATATGATCATTTGGTTCAGAGTAATATAATATGATCACAACATCTAACAAATATTCTGAGTATAATCTAATATGATATATAATTAAAGATATCGCATATTGACCATGCAGTAAAAGATAAGAGATGAAGATAAATGCATACAGAACAAAGAGAATTCAAAATTGATCATGAAGAGACTTCAGCAGATTAAAGAGAACTCAATTTGTTAAAGCTTCAGTTATAAAGCTTCTGTTAAATAACAATGTATGCCTCTATCAATGCTTTAGTTAAAGCATCGGTTAAAGTATTAGAAGTATGCAATCAATTAATTAAAGGAGAACTCAATGATCACTTTAGTAAAATCAATTATCATGATTTCAATTATGAATAAGTTAAGTAAAGTGTTAATAAAAGGAATTAGTTAACTAAAGTGGTTTGCATGATGACACTTTAGCTAAACTAAAAGACGACACTTATTACAGAGAAAATAATCCTATGGCTTGGGGTGGACCACAATAGATAGTATGACACCAGAAATCAATCCATTCTCAAGTATGCTAGATACATAAAAGAAACTAATCACTTAGGGATAAGAATCGTACCTCAACTGGATGTTCAAAGATGACCACCATTGAGCTCTCGATCCAACCTTGTCCCTACAATTCGTCCTCAACAACAAATAGATATACAAGCATGGTATATATTGTGTTAGTATATAATCTAGCATATTCAATTTAAACATGTATATAAAATAATTACATCCATGGATATAAATATTCATAATTGCACATGAAATTGGACGAGAAATGGATATTCCTATTAATGTAAAACAAAGATATAATATGACAATCACTATCGGCACCTCGTAGGAACCGAGAAACTGAGTCCCTCCACCTAGGCCTCCACCACTTCAATCCTCCATAAGATGACAAGCTCACAAAGACAATGACAAGATTGGGAAATAGCACCAATGCCTTTCTCAAACAACAAAGGGATGCATACTCAAGCATATATGAATGGGGAAAAATTTGGCTATAATGTCCTTACCCTCCAAGTTTTTCCTCCCTGATGCTTCACAATAGCTCAAAATATAACCCCTCAATGGGAAATGGAGGGTCGAATCAAAGTGTTTCCCAACATATTGAAATCGAATGATCAAGGAATTCGTTACTTGATGGGGAAAACTCCAAATATTTGTTTTTGTTTTTTAGCATAATACCCAATGTATGCGGCTGATAGTGGTGCAAGCTACGTATACGCGAGTTGTAAACTGGTGACACACGTATGTTTTCAAAAGTGTTTTTTAAGGGTTATATTGGAGCATCATGGCTATGGTGAGTAAATGGGGTATAGTGGGTTTGCATAGGGACAAGGAAAGGCCATCAAGGCATGATGCATCAGGTGTGGCAAATCACGCTATAACAGATGACCACTAATGTGAGAGGTCGTAGGGGTACACAATGGTTGAAATACATTATCATACTCTTAGGAGTGGAGTAGTGAAGAACTAGGTGGAAGAACTAGTCACTCATCAGCATAATACAATGATAACTCTTGACATATGACTACAGATATGAAGTATACATAGCAATCCTGGATACATATCAATATAATTAGCATGAATAAGCATACTAGACATATGTCATGAGTAGTTATAGCCACATAAAATACACAATGGAGTATGGTCTCCACACTAAATGAAGACATTTGGTACATAAGAAAGTGCACTGCTCTGGTATGAGAGCTGAAATCCCATTAGTATTGTCATGATCAAGGAAGTAACATATATGAAATGCCACTATACTCTAAGGTCTTCTACACAAACCTCATATTATATGTCCCATCATGTGAATAAAGGTGTTGGGGTTGAACATGATGGACCATTTTCTGATTATCGAGCATTTATGTATACCATTAATAGACGCAAGACATCCCACCAATAATGAAAAAGGGATTCAAGGTACAGAGTGCATTCAATCAAGTGTGAATAGATGTGTTGAGGTCAGACACTTGAAAAAATACGTCGATCAACGAACATTGATGTATTCCCAAATTTTTCGATGGCAAGAGAACCTGCCACTGATGACTGCAAGTCTCAAGGCACTCAATGGACTCTAGATCCCGATTCTAGAATAAATGCTATGATGTTGATGGAATGGAATCCGCTGGAAGGAGGGAATTAAGGAATCCCCCATTAACCAACACAAGGTACTCAACAATATTGGTTAATTTGGAAGAACTCAAATGAACAAGATGTACACAAACCGGTAACCAATGTATCAGGAATGGCCGACATGCAGAGTCAACATAACTAAGGAATGACCAACTCAGGTTAAAACCTTCCTTCGAAAAATAAAATAAGGCAGATGGAGACACTTAGGTAGCATAGACTCAAAGTGAAAACTGGGACAACTATGTGACATAAGAGGTATCAACATAGGCTCCACAATGACTGGAAGCATGACCAATCAGTGGAGAAAGATTTGAAAAATGAGTACATATCCTAAGGTCATACTAGAAACCCAACCAATAATGAATAGACTCATGGACTGTGCTCTGTTCGAAGCCAACATGATAGCTTCCATCTAAGACAATATCATTTCTTGTCCAGTTTTTTATGTTTTATGATTTTTTTGGTTTTTTCATATTAAGAAGCTTGAAAAAGAGTAAAACGTGCTTATAGTACAACAAAGAGGAAATGAGTGTCATGGGAAAGAAAACCATTTCTAAGCAGTGGAACATACCTATGATCAATGAAAGGAATCATATGCAGGATAAGGACACTTGGGGGAATGTTTCCTCTCGGGTATGGGATAACCAAGCTAAAAAAGATAAATGAAAGGCTCTACTTGGATAGAATCGAGGCAAGATCGGGCTTTATGGATTATGAAAATGAAGCAGGGAGTCGATGCTAAGCTCAATAAGGCAAGCGAACACATGCAATGCATTTACAACTTGATAAAAATGGGAGTCCCTATGGGAGATGGCCAACATAAAAGGTAAGAAAGAAAATGAGGCTTTTGTTTGAAGACATGATGAGACTACAAAGGACTCCTAGACTTAAGGGGGACACTCAACATGGGCACCGAATGACAAAACAGGATCTAACTAGGGTACCCATGATTGGGGAATCTCTACCGCTTACATAATGAAACTTCTAGTAGCAATGGGATGGTTTCATGACATTAAGAAGCGGGTTCGTACCTATGGTTAATGTGACATAGTCATGGGATAATGCAAAATGCATGTGAAAATGGTCATATCCTATATTCCAAATCAATTTTATACCTACCATGGTCATTAATGAGCCAAAATTCAGTGAGAGTGCACCAAAAAATGGACCCTACACAACAACATTAATCCAAAGACAGTTGTAAATAGTCAGTAAATAGTCCAAACTATAGGATATATGGAGGATTGGTCATGAGAAATGCATTAGATGAAAACATGCAGTGGACGATGGGACACAAGAAGGAATGTAAGTTGTAGACCCAATGCTCATGTATCCACTACTACCCTCGTGGGAATGAACACTGGTGTTAAGATCAGATGAAGGAAGTGGAAATCCCCGCACAAATGGAGTAGAAGGAGGAATATGACCACTTCTGAATTGATGTGCAAGGTAAGGAATTGACGTGCCCCCCAGTCCAACACCAAGGTCCGCACTAGAACCCAGGAAGGGTGACAGAATACTAATAGTGATATTTGGCATGCCAAACATAAAATGAACTAAAATTAATGGAATTGAATGGGTCTCAACACTCAACCTTCCCGAGGAAAAGTTTCAATTAAAGGCTGTAAATTCTGACAAATTCGGTCATGCAGTATGGGAAGGACCAACCCCATGAGGGTCAATATAAACCAAAGTCCCAAGAATCCATATAGTAAATGGAGGAACCTTAAAGGCTCCTCCCCACCATTCTGGATGATGGGGATGGAGGGAACTTTGGGGATTCTGAAGTAGTACTCATGGTAAAAAAATATATGGGAACCTCAATGGAAGAGAGGCCGCCTAGAATGTCTAATCCTCTTATGAAGAGGTGGTGGAGTATCACAAGGTGGTAATCCTGCTAAACACCGATAATGGAGGAGTGCTAGAATTCGATCCACGATGACTCCATAAATAAGGAGACTCAAGTAACCGCGATCCCTAAATCCAACTAGTAAACACAGAGCACACCCCTAAGCATACTAGGATAGATAAAAGCAAGCCAAGAGTGAGGACAAGTGAGCTCTCGAATGCAGCAGGTATGTCTCTCCTAGCAGAGCTATGCCTGAGAGTCCCATACACTACAAGAGAAGGTGTGTAACCAATTATAATGTCCCTCAGCTTCAACACGTAAATTGATTGTGTTTTCCGACCCCTACCTAGACAAGACACTCACAGAATAACCTATGCAAGAACCCCTTGTGATACATAGGTAAGGAAACTATGGTCACCCTAATATAATCAATGCTCAGGAAAACAGTCGCATGAGGGATTTATCGTATGGGCAGGGTAACAAATCCCAGAGCTCGAAATCACCAAAGTTACCTCACAACCTCTCTGATATGAATAAGATCCTGGAAATATCTGTGGCGCTCAACATAAGGTAGTAGAGGGTTATCCCCACCACCAACGTGTGCACTGCCTCGTGCTTAACTCTCGTGTAAGAGGAGTGTCTTGAGAACACTAATTATACCAAGGATTTATTTTCTCTCCTGGAAAGACACCTAATTTTTTTGTTTCATAGTCTTGGAGAAGTTTACTCACAATGCCTTATTCCAAGACTCTAAAACATAAGCTTGTTGGTGCACCCTATCAAATAAAATCGTTTAATTAATTTTAATTTAAGCGTTAATTTTAGATGTTGTGATTACTCAAGGGATATGGTTGTGCAACTAATGATGTTACGTCCGGAAATAAAAGTAAATATGCACACCTAAAAACAGTGCCAAATTCAACTTTGTTTTCAAATGAAAAATGGTATGCCACAAAACAAAATGCACATGAATTTCTTTTCCTTTTCAAATTCCAATGCAATCCTTCCTGTATGAAAGGTTAGACACTAATATCATCCAAGCAACCCAATGCAAGTACCTCCTTAAATGCATTTTTGAGATGCAAGTAAGTATGCAACTATAGAATTATTTTTTATTTTCAATAAAAATGAATGAAAATGCAATAAAAGTCACTAAAGTTCTCATTCTCTGTAGCAAGAAGCAAACAAAATCCAAGCAAGACACCAAGACTAAAGACTAATGCACTAATCACAAAAAGTAAATAAATTGACAAGAACAATTTTCAAAGAGAGAAAATTAATAAAAAGGGGGTTTCTAGCCATAAAAGGAGCAGTCAACATACAACATTGGTACCCAGGAAGACCCAACCATACTCACAACCCACCCAAGAACTTCCTACATCAATATCCCAACCAAAAGGGGAGATGTACATGATTGTTCAAATAACAACACTGTATGTACGCTATTAGGTAGAGTATAGCCCACGTATATACATGAGTGTATGTTCTCTGACCCGTGTATACATAGAAGAAGGTGGTAAAAAGCAGGACAAGGGTCAAACCACTCTAGGGGACTGTCAATGAATGAATATAATACCAAATGTGACACATAAACACGGAGAAGCAAGGAGAAATTGAGCAAAAAAAATGCACCCAAAACCCCACCAAAGAGGAAGATCCCCAGTGGAATTGCCAATTCTATTATGGAGAAAATATTCATATGGATTGGGGTGGACCACAATAGACAGTATGCCGCCATAAAATCAATCCATTCTCAAGCATGCTAGATACATAAAAGAAAATAATCACTAAGGGATAAGAACCGTACCTCAACCGGATGTTCAAATATGACCACCATTGAGCTCGATCAAAACTTGTCTCTACAATTCATCCTCAACAACAAAGAGATATACAAGCATGGTATATAATGTGTTAGTATCTAATATATCATATTCAATTAAAACATGTATATAAATAAATTACCTCCATAGATATAAATATCCATAATTGCACATGAAATTGGATGAGAAATGGACATTTATATTAATGTTAAACAAAGATATAATATGACAACCTCTATCGGTACCTCGTCGAAACTAAGAAACCAAGTCCCTCCACTTGGGCCTCCACCACTTCAATCCTCCATAAGATGGCAAGATGACAAAGACAATGGCAAGCTTGGGAAAGACCACCAATGGAATTCTCAAAGGACAAAGGGATGCAGACTCAAGCATATGATAATGGGGCAAAATTTGGCTATAGTCTCCTTACTCTCCAATTTTCTCCTCCCCTAATTCTTCACAATAGCTCAATATATAGCCCCTTAATGGGAAATTTAGGGATGAATCATAGTGTTTCCCGGCATATGGAAGGCCAAGGATCAAGGCATTCATTTCTTGATGGGGAAAACTCCAAATATTTTTTGTCTTGATCATAAAAACAAATGTAAGCAGGTGACAGTGGTGCAAGCTACGTATACGCGGGTTGTAAACTAGTGACCCATGTATGTCTTCAAAAGTATTTTTTAAATGATTATACTGGAGCATCAAGGCTATGTTTAGTAAATGGGGTATAGTGGGTCTGCATAGGGAGAAGGAAAGTCCATCAAGGCATAATGCATCGGGTGTGGCAAATCACACTATAACAACACTTAAGTTATGACACTTGAGTTACACCTATTTCATGATGACACTTATGTTAGCTTGTTAACTAAGTGATTCTACATCTAGTTAAAATGCTTGTTCACTCTGAAGACATATGATCATTATTTATTGTCAAATCAGAAATCCATAGCGCATCATGTTTGCAAGGATTGATGAACTCGAGGTCCAATGCAAGTATCTAAGAAGGCAATCTGCTATAGTTTGCATGGGAGGCTAATTCCCATGCAGTGATTCACTATTCCTTGCATGGCAGTGTTTTTACAAGTTAGGATCACTAAAATAATATCACAGAAACAATAATAAATATGAAAGTCATTTAACCCCAGTGATGATATATCACCTTCCAAACATAGACAAGGCAAAAATATTGTGTCCCTCGAGCTCACACCTTCTAATAGAGATAAAATGTTCAAAGATCAATGTACATATAGATAGTATCATCATAAACCCCAAGAAAAAAATAGCAAACTTCTCCAATGCTATTGAAACCTAGAAAACAATCCTTTTTCGGACATTAGCGAACTTTCTAGTAGCTGGAGAAAACTTGCTTTTGTTGTGTACCCAAATGAGGAGGCATCCTTCCTATTTATACTGATTTACGGGTGACTTTTTAACTAGGGATGACTTGTCTTCTTTTACTAGGCCAAATTTACTTATGTCATAATAAAATACATATTATTATTATAATTTCTTGGGTCGACTTGTGCGAGGATGCCAAAGAGGCATCATCATAATAGAACACATTTGGATATTATTAGTACATCACGGTTGTCTTGAACATCTCTATATCATAAGGAAGGTATTCCAACACAAAATATATGCATTGAGAAGTGTCATCATGCATCAACTCAATCCAGTTCATCAGAGAACATGCACCAAATCAACTAGTCCATCAGTGACTCCACACATATGTACCAGTGTGTGGCAGCCTCTCCACCCTTTTCAATATGTCTGAGAGATATCCTCACTCCCTCTCGGATTGATCAAGAGAATGGATAAAATATATCCATCATACGATGTTTGAGATATCTGCTCACTCCATCAGAGTGATCGGGAGCATGCATTGGCCTATCCATCCCATCTTGGGATGTATGAGATATCTCCTCACTTCTTTTGAAGTGATTAGGAGAATACATTGGCCTCTCCATCCCATCTCAGGATGTTTGAGAGATCTACTCACTTCTCACGGATTGATTAGGCGAATCAATGGTATATGTATAATAACCCTTTCCTCTCAGCATGGGTATAATCATGGATCCAACCTCCCCGCTCCTTCTCGGAGTGTTAGGGAGAAAAATAAACCTTCCCTCTTAACGAGAAAATCGATCATGGGACCAATATCCTCACTCCCTCTTGGAGTGATCCGGAGAAGATACTAAAATATCAACCTTACCTCTTAATGAGGGAGTCAAACATGGGACTAATCTCTCCACTCCATCATAGAGTGTTATGGAGAATTTATGATCCCATCCTGAATCATACATGTACTAATGTTCTCTCATAGAATCCTTTGAGAACCTATAGACCTGCACACATATCAGCTAACAAAAGCATCAAATATATCCGGGCATACATTTTTGTCCTACCCTATTCTAGACATGAAATGCAAATAAATGAAATAATAACAGATCACATGACTTAATTCATGCACATGTATGGAAGAGGATCAAGACACTGGTCTCCCCACCCCATATTAGGGTGTCTGAGATATCTCCCTTTTTGCTAGAGCACCTTTCTCCCTC
Source organism: Pseudotsuga menziesii (assembly GCA_001517045.1). Classification (NCBI taxonomy): domain Eukaryota; kingdom Viridiplantae; phylum Streptophyta; class Pinopsida; order Pinales; family Pinaceae; genus Pseudotsuga; species Pseudotsuga menziesii. Next base: position 175,864 of record LPNX010430165.1, read on the forward strand.
TGCATATGGTCATTATGCTCCCTCTCTAGAGCTACCCATAGGCTATTCCATCAGCATATCACTCTCGGTGCCAATCTAAACATCGACTTTCATAGATAAATCTGTTCCTTACCAAATTGTAAGTATTCGTCTCGGTGATGACCAAGTACATCAAATATCCTCTTAATCGTGAACAACATAATCATAAATGTAGTTATGTAATCATAGTCGTCATTCTAGATATGATCAATATCTCAACCATGTTCTTCCCTTAAACTAGGAATACCTCATCAAGTTTCTACCATGCCATCAATGAGTGTTGCAATAGTCCAATATCCCCATATCAGGGATAAATCTCGTTGTTTCCTCAAAAACCGATTGAGTCAATCTTGTCCTCTAGGGTTAACATACTCTAATCCATCTGTCATGACTCTAAATAGAAACCAACTACTTTCCATAATCATTGAAGAAACGAATATTCGTAGTGGAGAGACCGACATCTATTGGAGCCTTCTGCTCCCAAGAACAAATCTCTATATGAGCTCCTCTAGGTACGTGGGTCATGTATCCACATATAGCTGGATGTATTAGGTCCTCATTTGTCTGTTTTACTATTGAATAGTCAGGACTTCCATTTAATTGTTTCGTATGTTACAGAAGTCATCCTTCTTCCTGATATGTAGCCTGGGATGAGAGTCATGCTCCTAGAAGCTTTCTGCTTCTGATCAATATGCTCTCTCTTGATCACTAAATATTAACAAGATATATATTCCCATCACTTGTCATTCATAATTACAAGTCTCACCATCCTTTTCTTGTAGGCCATATCATATGGTCTTTTCCCTACAAGTCAAATACCATCATATGGTTTGAGACATTGCATAATAAAAATCAATTCATACACAGTTGTGTAAGCATCTTAGCCAATGCTTCAGCACAACACATATAGTAACTATCTGGATGCATGTTATCTCCATTAGAACATACTATCAAGAGTGTGCACTAGTCTAAGCATGTTATAAGGAGATATCATCCACGATGAGTTCATGGAGTGTTGTGCAACATTACGACTATTTAAACAATCATATACATAACAAATACTATATGATCTTAATGTTCATCAATAAAATAACTAGATCACTATAGATCTATATATAAAACATTCTTAAGACAAATGAATCTAATCTATAAGAGCAATAAATCCAAATACTTATTTTTTATTGTTTTGTGGGTGGTCTCCCACTGCCTCCTCATAGGAATCATGAGATTCCTTGGATCTCCATCTTCTTCCTAGAATCCTATTACAATGATAATCACATCACCTCAACTAGAAAAAGAGCTATGTATGATCATCATTCCTTGACTTCTTGTGAGAAGCATCTTCATCGACATCTACACTTGAGGCTTCATGCTTCCTTTTGTTTGAGCCATGAGATTGTATGGCATAATGTCCATATTTATGGCATCTGTAGCACTGTACTTGTGAATGATCCTTTTTCTTCTTTTGTTCTGGAATAGGGCTTGATCACGGGGGCTTCACTTGTTGACCAATATCCTATCACATTAGTTCATATTGTGGGTTTTAAAATTATTAAAAATTGAACCAATATATTGCAGGTATTGGNTAGAAATTAGGGGTATTCTTTAATATCCCACGATCGCACGTGCTATGTGAGATGTTCACTAAGTGAAGTCCCCGTGGGCTTGATCTTCCACCTTTATCCTTTTCTTCCCTTACCTTTTCCTTATTTGGCATGAGATGCAACAACTCAACTTTCTTCATGTTGAGTTCCATGTAGTCTACCTCTTGCTGCAAGTCTTGTCTCTTCTTGCATGCACACTTCCCATATATGATCAAACTTGGGCAACTTGGGTTTCCCACTAAGACTCTAAATGAATGGTTACTAATATGGAGGGAGACCATTAAGAGTGTTCATGACAATTTCTCTATCATCAAGTGGATATCCAACGATGCTTAGTTGATCTCTTAGCTTAGAGATCCTCGTGAAGTAAGGAGCAACTGATTTTGACCTTGACATCTTGAGATTTGGTAAATGGTTTCTCAAAGAAAGGGTACAATTGATATTGCTATCTTAAAATAGCTTCCTCAAGGCTCTAAACATCTTCATGGTAGTCTTCTTCTGAGAGATATGAGGAACCAAATGGTCTTTTACTGAATCTACCAAGTTTCTCCTTTCCCTAGCATCATTCTTCCTCCACTGGGTCATCTTAGCTCCCTCTTCTGCTTTTGGAACCTTCTCATTCACAAAATTCAAAATATCATTTTCTTCTAAGATAAGAAGAACCCTATAGTTCCATGAGCTAAATTTGGAAGTCTCGTCAAGTCTATCTTTAACCTTCATGCCAATCATTTTGACTATAAAGTTGAACTATAAATCCTAGCAAGAGCTAGGTTAAATTTGAAGTGTGGGTTCTTGTAAAATTGTTTCCATAGATTGTTGTGCCCTATCAAGGCGAGTTGGAGAAAGATAAGAACAAGCCAAAACTATGGACATAAGGGATAAATTCAAGAATCCCTAGGTCTTGATCCCAACAATATTAGGTCAAAAATTGAAACTTCACCAATCAGAATTTGGACTCCACAAAAAGATGTGCCCTATAAGGGCGAGTTGCTCAATTCTCCTTTTGAGATAAATTGTGGTTGAAAACACTCCAAAGTATGGAGCTCTAGTTTTTGGCAATGGCTTCTTTTAGCACTACTCTAATACCATGTTAGATTTTCTAAAGACAACAATATAATGAATATGATCACTAAAAGAAAACCAAGCACACAAACAATAATAAATATGGAGCTCGTTTAACCACGATGGTGATCTATCACCTCCCAACCATAGGAAATGCAAAACTATTGTCTCCCTTGAGCTCACACCTTCTAACAGAGATAAAATGTCTAGAGATATATGTACATCTAGGTAGTAGTAGCTTAAACCCCAAGAAAACAAGAGCAGAGTTCTTCAATGCTATTGGAACTCATAAAACAATCATTTTTTTACTTTTGAGAACTTTCTAGTAGTTGGAGCGAACTTGCTTTTTTTGTGTACCCAAATGAGGAGGAATCCCTCCTATTTATACTAATTTATGGGTGACTTTTTAACTAGGGCCTCTTTGTCTACTTTTACTGGGACGACTTTACTTATGTCATAATAAAATACACATTACTGTTATAATTTCTTGGGCTGGCTTGTGTGAGGATGCCTCACGTAGATACTACAACAACATATTTAATGTATTGAACTCATTGCAAAGTTCATTCGATTGATCTCTCTTCTCTATTGCTTCGTATGTAGACCTAGGGTGTTTCTATCTCTCCATGTCTTGCACCTAGGGCGTCGAAAGCAATATGTTGTTGTAAAAGGCATTCTCTACTATCTATCATAATTATTCTCTAAATCTTTGTTGGGTTTTTCATCCTTATTATTTTGAGGGTTTTTCCAAGGTATATGTTGTGTTATGGTTAAATGTTTTATGTGATTGAATATTCTATTGATTAAAGTTTTAGTATTTCCGCACTTAAAGAATTAAAGTTCAAAGCTCAAAAAAGTAGCACAAATATTCAACAAGGAGACTATTACTCTGTCCTCTTATCTCTTTGATTACTTAGTTGAATTTGGTTTCTCTAATTTAAATCATATTAGAATACCCACTTGGATGAATAACTCAAACTTCTACTAGTTCCTTGCTAAGGATTTGAGCTTGGGTAGTCATTGGGATGAGGAATGGTCAAATATATTTATGTCATTGAATAGAGCATGTATTAGGTTAATTGAGGTGAAGGATTCTTTGGTCTGGTCCTTTGATAAAACAAAATTTCATGTCAATGCAAAAGTTGCTTATTCTCTCAATGCCCAGTCTCTGTCTCTCTCCATGTATTTCCATGTGGTGGTACAAGACTCTTTGGAAGTGGAAAATTCTTGAAAAATTAAGATGTTTTTTTTTTGTGTTTGACAAATTGTATTTTGACTTGGGATAATCTTATATGTAGAGAATGGATTGGGCATAGAAATTGTATCCCTTGCAAAAATGTCTATGAATCTCTTTGACATTTATTTTCCATATGCTCTTATGGTCAAATTATTTGGCAGGTACTTGCAGAGCATTTTCAGTTCTCTTAGGTTTGGGATCGCAATCTCTCAAAGATAATTTTGTTAATTTTTGCCAATTTTTGTGTGAAGGGAAATATGGAAATCAAGAACTTTGGTCATTTTTGAAGACAAGGATCCTAATATTCTGGCCAACAATATAAGAATTCAGGGCTTGTATAAAGAGTATTCTTCAATTATCAAATAATAGAATCCCAGGAAAAATCCAAGTCCTCCAGTTTTCTCTTATCCTGTTGGTTTTTTTATGGTGTGGTAGAAAATGGGGATTGTGGTGGAGGTATTTTTTAAGTTAAGTGAGGATCAAAACTTTGAGCTATGGATGAATTGTGGTATGGGCTATAACACAAGAGTTGAGTTCTTGGCCCTTTAGGGTGTTCTTCACTTTGCCTCCTATATTAGTCCCTCTTTCAAGTTTTTGGTGACTCAATGATCACTGTGAATTGGGATTTTTTTATTATCAAACCTTCGGGTATTATCTATGAATCATTGGTGTATTACAATTGAGCAACTGATAGCAACTTTTGATCACTTATGCATCAATCATATTTTTCGAGAGCACAATTATGTTGTAGATGAGCTCTCCAAAAGGGCTATTGGGAAAGATGAAGGAATCTTATACTTTGAAGAGTATGTGGATAATGTTCTCTCCTCTGAAGGCATAGTTCGTTTCTATTATAAGGCTCTCTTGGTAGCAATTACTTCAAATCTAGGTGCTTTATCTCAGAAGATGTTGGAGATCCTTTTGTCCTTATATTATTGTGTATTGTGGCTATATTTTTAGTCTTTTATTATTATCCAGAAGTGATGTATACGATTATCTGTGATGTAGCAAGTACTAATAGTTTGATTGTCTGAATCAGACTGTTCTGGAACGATCCACATGTAATTAATTTTTTGTTCTCTTTAATTATCTATGAATATCAAGGTACTCAGTTTTTTTTGCTTGAAAAAATAATATAGTTTTGAAAAAATATCTAATTGATATAGAGTAAGTTGTTCAATCCATTAAATTTACAAAATGATTAAAATTTATCAATCATTTTTTTCTTTATAAACATGTTTTATTTTACAATTTTTGAACTATGTTATATATAACATATAATTTGGGACTAACAATGCAATTTGGGATTGTTGCATGCATTTAGGACAACTCTTGTGTAATTTATTACACATATATATCACTTCATTTTTTAATATTCATCATCAAATTTTAATTGTAAAACACATGATATATGGATAAAATAGGTTTTTTTTTAAATAAATTTTTTCCAAGAAGATTAGAAATTTTGTAGATATACAAGAGGTTGTTGAAACTCAAAAAACATTGAGACATGCAATTTATAGCAAGGACAAAAAGTGTCTTATAGATCTGAACTGGAAGACAATAGTCCAACTCAAAAATATGCCAGTTACATGGAATAAATAAACAAGGATATGCAAGATGTTAGCTATCACCGATGTTTGTTGTCAGAAATGTAAAGGAACGACTGCTTCTTGGCCGTAGACTAGTCAAAAGGGCGTTGGTCGGTCGAACGTTTATATGCTGTTCTATACGCCCATAATATTGCATGGATTTTCTCATCCCAGTCATTTTTGTCGGTATTGCATATTTTTGTTAGACCCCTTGTCAATGTTTTGTTGAATGCCTCTATCGTCCCGTTCGATTGAGGGTGATAGGTTGTGCTTCGTCGCTGGTCAATTTTGAACTGTTTTGTTAGTGGTGTGATTGTTTTATTGATGAAGTGTGAACCTTGGTCACTGATTAAGGTTAGAGGGCAGCCAAATCTCATAATGATATTTTCGTATATGAATTTGGCAGCTACCGGGCAGCCAAATCTCATAATGATATTTTCGTATATGAATTTGGCAGCTACCTCACTAGAGCAGGTGTCGATAGGTTCTGCTTCTGCCCATTTAGTGACATATTCTACTGTTGTTATGATGTACCTTGCACCTGTCCTTTTTTCTGGCACTAGGAATGGTCCTATGAATTCGATGGCCCAAATTTGGAATGTTAAACTTGAGTTTACTGATATCAAAGGCATCTTTGTACTAGGTAATGGTCGACCTAGACATTGGCAACGATCACATTTTCCAACAAACGTTTTACATTCTTTGTATAGAGTTGGACACCATAGCTCTGACTGTTGGATTTTCTTGGCAGTTGCATTCGACTAAAAGAGTCCTCCCGCCGGTCCATAGTGTGCTTCATGCATAACGTTTTCTCGTTCATGTTCTAACACAAATTGACGGAGTACTTCGTCCAAAACCATTTTATATAAGAATCCATTAATGAGACTATATGGTGCAGATTTCATCGCTAAAATTTGTTTATTTTTCATGCTCATTCCATCCGGTGCTTGACCATTCTCCAAGAATTGTGCTATTTTTTCTAATTCCACAGGAACAACTTCTATTCGGAATAACTGTGGATTCGACAGGTCATCTTCGACTCCTGTCGGTTCCTCCCCCGTGTCGATCCTCGACAAGTGGTCGGGTCTGACATTCAATCGTCCAATTCGAACTACTACTTTGAATTCAAATTCTTGAAACAGTAATAGCCAGCGACAGATTCTCCCATGGTGCAAAGGTTTGTTGACGAGGTATTTTAGTGCTTGGTGATCGGTATAGAATATGAAGGGGTTAGCTAGTAGGTAATGTTGATACTTTTGAAGTGAAAAGACCATACCTAAGGCCTCCCTTTCTGTCGTTGAGTAATTGCATTCTACCTTGTTTAATTTTTCACTACTGTATATGATTCGATAATCCCTTTCGTCTTCCCTAAGTTGTGTCAAAATTGCACCTATTACTAGACCTGAAGCATCAATATTCACATGGAATTTGATCGAACAGTTTGGAAATATGAGAATGGGTGCTTCGACTAGTTTTCTTTTTAATGTGTCAAAAGCTGTATCACAATCTTTTGTCCAGTTGAACTCTTGGTCTTCTCTTAACAATTCTTCTAATGGGTAAGTCATATCTGAATAGTGTCGGATGAATTTTCTATAATACCCTGTATGACCCAATAGTACTCTGACCTCTTTTGTATTAACTGGTGGCTTTAAGTCAAGAATAATTTTTATTTTAGCAAATTCGACCTTGATACCTTCTTTGAATACGATATGCCCTAGTAGGATTCCTATAGGGGTTAAGAAGATGCATTTTTTATATTGAGGGATAACTGAATCTATCGGCATCGTTCCAACATTAGCCTTAACCATTTACAATGGTCTTTCAACATGGAATAGATCGTCCAATCGTCGAAGTATACTACCATTGTTTTATAAATGTGTTCTTGAAATGTTTTGACAACTATTCTTGAAAACACTGCAGGTGCATTCTTGAGACCGAATGGCATCACTCTGTAAGCAAATGAGCCAAATTCACATACGAAGGTTGTCTTTTTTTGATCTTCCTTAGCTATTGGCACCTGATTATATCCTGAGAATCCATCTATAAATGAGTAGCATTCATGTCCTGCAACTTCATTTAATATTTCATCGGCGTATGGAGTCGAAAATGGGTCTATTAGGGTAACCTTGTTTAATTCTCGGAAGTCGACATAGATTCATAGTTTTGTTGGGTTGTTCTTTTTCGGTTAGACGACCATTGGGCTTGCCCATTCCAACTGGTCAATGGGGTAAATAATTCCAACTGTCAACATATTGTCGATCTCCTTTTTGACTATTTATTTATATTTATGCGCCAATTTGTAAGGTCTTTTCATGATAGGTCGGGCATTAGGTTTGATGTCTATCTTCATCTCTCCCATTTCTACTACTAATCCTTTTAAGTCTTTGTAATCTCGCACAAATACATATTGGAATTCCTTTAATAAGTTGACGATTTTTGTAGTTTGTTCTTCGCTCCAATAATCACCAATTCTTGCCATTTTTGGTGTATTATCATTAGAAATGTTGATTTCTTTAGTTTTTACTTTCACGTCCATTCATTCTGGCACTTTAGTTTCGTTAATCTGTCAACTACCTTCTTTGAAATGTGAAAATGTTGCTGGAAAGTCTACTGCCGTCATCCAGTCGGTATCGAATTTGTCGGTTAATTCGATTTTGAGTATCATTTTGACTGGTTTGGTCGTCTCCGGGTGATCATATTTCCACTGAAAGATTTTCCCATGTGTATGTTCATTTTCCAAGTGGAGTCTCATTAACTGAGGTATTTTGTTAGATTGGATGTTATGGCATGTTGCATTTGGTTGGCTTTTATTTTGTGTCAACTTGTTAGTAGTCAGCTGTATACTTTTATTTATTTATTTTGTAGCTTCGACTAATTTGCCATCTTTCAATATAAAGCTAAAGTCCTTAATAAAATTTTCTCTAAGTTCATTCCACAAGAATGTTTCGCCTCGTGCTTCTTCCATTTTATACCATTTTTTAGGTAGGTCATCTAATGTTGAGGGAAACAGGTGTGGCCATATATGCTCATCTTTATAATCAAGTCTTCTCCATTCTTTTTCACATATTCTTATATGATTTTCTAGATCTTTCCCTTGGGTGAAGACAGGTATTTGTGCTTGTTTTGTTAGCTTCCTTCCTCCGAACCTTTCTACAATTAAAGTCGAAGCTATTGTCCACGTTTGCAGTCTCGACTGATGGGTGTCCCACCATCAAGCAACTTGTCTTGTAAACGTTTTGGCCAGGATTTGAAGTCGACCATGTTCACCTAGGTTCTTAGAGACTTGTTCTACATGGAGAACTGGTGATTCTCTTTCTTTATATCGAGGAATTTTTTTATTATATGTTTTTGTTGGTGCTAAGGAGGGATATTCCCTTATTCTCTTCTCAAATATTTTTGGAATAGTCGATATAGAAAAGCATTGTCGATTTGGTTTCTTCTAGATAGCTTGAATGGTCCAGCAACCCCTTTCTTGTGTTTCATAGTTTTCAATTTCCAAATCATACAATTCTGCATCTGAGTTATATCCAACCGAGTCCTGGTTCCCTAGATGAAGTTCTCCATAATTATTAGGTTCAGAGTAATCTTCATTGTTTTGAATTTGGTAGAGTTGTCGAACGTCTACTTCTTCATCAATAGGTTCAGTCCAAGGTTCTCCTTGTGAAGGATGAATGGGGAAAATCACTTTCTATCCATTCCCTTTTAGTTTTATCCTTTCTTTGTCCAATGAGATAGATGCCTTCATTTTTCTGCCCCAAGGGCGTCCTACCAAGGTTGGAAAGGAGTTGGATCCTTCCTTAGGGTCGATGATTTTAAAATCAACTTTTGTCGAAATTCCTTTTATTGTTGTATCAACATTTCTCCAAACCCCAATGGGTTTGATCAATCCTTGGTCGGCCAACTTTAAAATATATGCCTAATTGATTCAGTCAGGGCCTACCCAACTATTCCCATGTATCTCTCGTCATGATATTTACTTGGGATCCAAAGTTGAGAACGACTTGTCGAACATGGAATCCTTCTATTTCGAGATCAACAAGTGGGTCAACATCATTCTTATCTTTTTTATTTAAGCTGCATATACTCTTAGTCTATTTATCTATATTATTTTTGTTTTTAATATTGTGCAGTAGGTCAATGAATTGTGCCACCGAATTATCTTTATGTATCAAGTTCAATAGTTCGTGAAGTGTGTTCTGCAAATTGTCATCGACATCTTCTTGTCTAGCAAATTCTTGAAACATGCTTGATGCATCGTTATACAATTGTTTTTGCTTTATAGGGTTAGGATATTAATTTTTATCTTTAATCTTGCTCATTCTTGGATTGTCACCTCCTATTTTTGTTCCTTGTTTAGTTACTATGTGTAGGTTATTTATGCGAATTATATCACTTTTTTGAACACAAGACAAGACATTAACATTCTTCTTTTTATTAATTTTTTCAAGTATGGTGGGACAATCTTCCAAGGAGTGGTCGCCCACACCACAACTAGTACAAAATTTTAGGTCGGTTCTGTCTTTATATGGATATTTCGCATACCGGTGCCCTTCTTTATAGCATGTGAAGCATTGAATTGGTCATCGTGGTCGATTGTCACGATTTCCATAGAATCACCCTCGACGGTTGTTGAACCGACGTTCGTATCTATGACCTTCATATTATCGATTGTTTGGTACATTTTGTTCATTTGAGACATTATCATTGTTCTAGGCCACGATGTTTGTTTGGTAGACTGCCTGAAAGTTTTGTCAGTTTTTCAAATTTAAGTGGCAGTCAGTTGTCGCATGACTCTTAACTTCATAGATCGCACACCAAGAAGTTTTACCATTCTCCATGTTGTATGGCAATCTTTTTTCATATGATCTCCATGCTCCTGACAGATATCACATAAACATTTTGTCTGAACAAAATAGACGTCTTGTCGACTTACATCATGTCGACAATTATCTTTGGTGTGGCCAACTGTAGAACATTTTGTACACTGGATCTCCTGACCCTTGAGGTTCAGTTCTTGCAAGGATTTCTGCATGATTTCCAACTGTTCTTCAATTTGTGCGTCGACAACATGGTATGTTGGGTAGTCCTCATCCATCTCGACCTGTAGAGATTTTGTCAGTGCTTCTTCATACGTTTTAAATGTATCCAGACTTATATGTCGTCGGATCTTTTGGGAGAGCCATGCAAGAAACCATTGAATTAATAATTGTTTATCAATAACATAGTCTATTTGGCTTAAGAGGTCTTTCCATCTTTTTTCATAGTCTCGAATGGTTTCCGCTGGTTTCTGAACTGTAGACTTGAGTTTTTTCGCTGCCAGATGCTTTGCATCTGGTGTTTTGAAGAAGGACAGAAACTATTGTTTAATCTCTGCTTTAGATGCATTAGGTGTCCTTTTGCTATAGGTCATATACCAAGTTAATGCTCTCTTTCATAGTGCACTTGTGAACTGTGCCATTTGTTTATCCTCATTTGTAACTTGATTAGCCTCCCATGTTCACTCGCAGATGAACCAATGTCGTCTGGTGTCTTCGTTGCCCTCATAAAGGGGGATGTGTGCTGAACCGTGCCCCATGTCGGCGTCGGTTTCTCCTTCGAGAGGTGGTGGTGGTGGGGGCAGTGGGATATTCCGTGTATCTCTTTGACCATAGCTAGTCTCGACAGAACTTTCATTTCCGTCAGATGTTTTGTCTGTCAGTTCTGTTTCGATAGCTTGTCAGTCGGTTTTGACTTCTTCTGTTGATGCCCAACTACATTGTTGTGCTCGTGAGTCCGAATGTTCAGTGTTTTGTAAAGCTGTGTTTGGAAGGGGGGCGCTCCTCCATGTCTGGGGTAGAGTAAATGGATGCTTCGGTAGGACGGGTATGCCTGAAGTGTAACCCAATTTCCTTCCTCCGGTCGACGGATCACTAGATGATTTTCATCATTTACTTCATCATCTAGTCGGCTCCATATACCGAACTCACCAGCTCTTAGTCTCAGGTCCTCTTCGATAATGGCCTGCATTCGGGTACTCAGATTTATCGGAGACAGAGGTCTTACCTCCTGGGGTATTTCTAGTTGGAGATCTTCTCGTTGCTCTATCCACAAACCTTATTCCATTTGTGACACCTCTTCATATACACCTTCTTCCCGTCAATCATGACTCGACTGCAGCGGATTTTCCTCATGCTCTATCACCCTGGCAACCATTCTTCTTTGGAGCGCTATAGCTTGCTCTCGTATTTCTTCCCTTATTTTTGACCTCTTCTCCCATTCTATCTTTTGTAGGTCCGATGCACCTTTATGAGTCCGATGCACCTTTATGAGTCACCGTCCGCTCAATTTCCTTCTTAAGTCAACTTTTCATTGTCGGTGGTGGTGTTTCTTAGGTCTACTAGAATCCTTTTACTCTGCCTCGATACATGGCCAACTACCCCCCCATAGCCTACCCAACACTTTAGTAAGCTCAGATAGTTCGGTCTATTTGTTTAGGAAGTTCTCCCACTCCCTTTCTGTAATAAATTTTTCCCACTCCTTCTGTTTTTCTGCCTAGTTAGTGTTTGCAGGTGGTTCGATGAGTGATGGTCGAGGTTCGACTATATGACCTACTCCTCTGTTGATTAGAAATTTGAACAACAGGGTTGGTAGTGAACAAGGAGATTGCTCAATAAAGTTGGTATAGAATCTTTTTTCAATACTTTCAATTGAAACTCTCTCCTCTACTGCTTGTTCTTGATAGAATTCATTTGCAATTTTATCAAACCACTCCGACAGGTTTGTTCTTCCTCCTTGGATCAGTTTCTTAAGTAATTCTTGGTATTTAGTTGCTTATGGCTTCACCTAATAGTTTTTTCAACGACTGGGGCACCGATTCTACAAATTTCTCATGGGTTTCAGTGAAGAATTTCTCCTTCGCCTGAGCAATATTCAATCTGTTTCTTCTCGCGTAATTTTGTAAATAATTTACGATCTTACGCTCCCACCAATTCTTAATCTCTTGCTCTGATATAATTTACGTATGGTCATGTCATCCGTATATGTACTATTGGCAACGGAACCAATGTTGTAATCTCACATATCACATAAGGTTACCAATAATACACACATATAATCATATAAGCATACAGAGACAAGAGACAAGAACAGAGGGTCCATACATATACAAAACTGAACCAAGCTCTTTATCTAGCTCAACAGCCTAATATATATGATTACAAAAATAGTTATGAGTAACTACTTGTCGGTTCGGTCAATCGACACGTCCTTTGGAGGCCGACCTAATCTTCGATTAGTCGATTAACTAGTCTAGTCGGTCATCGACTAGCACCTCCAACATGGAGGTATTTTTTAAGTTAAGTGAGGATCAAAACTTTGAGCTATGGATGAATTGTGGTATGGGATATAACACAAGAGTTGAGTTCTTATCCCTTTAGGGTGTTGTTCACTTTTCCTCCTATATTAGTCCTCCTGCTTTCAAGTTTCTAGTGACTCAATGATCACCGTGAATTGGGATTTTTTTATTATCAAACCTTCAGGTGTTATCTATGAATCATTGGTGTATTAGAGTTGAACAACTGCTAGCAACTTTTGATCACTTACGCATCAATCATATTTTTCGAGAGCACAATTCTGTTGTAGATGAGCTCTCCAAAAGGGCTATTGGGAAAGATGAAGGATTCTTATACTTTGAAGAGTATGTGGATAATGTTCTCTCCTCTGAAGGCATAGTTTGTTTCTATTAGGAGGCTCTCTTGGTAGCAGTTACTTCAAATCTAGGTGCTTTATCTCAGAAGATGTTGCAGATCCTTTTGTCTTTATATTATTATGTCTTGTGGCTATATTTTTAGTCTTTTATTATTATCCATAAGTGATGTAGCAAGTACTAATAGTTTGATTGTCTGAATCAGACTGTTCTAGAATGATCCACATGTACTTACTTTTTGTTCTCTTTAATTATCTATGAATATCAAGGTACTAAGTTTTTTCTACTTGAAAAAATAATATAGTTTTGAAAAAATATCTAATTGATATAGAGTAAGTTGTTCAATCCATTAAATTTACAAAACGATTAAAATTATTAATCATTTTTTTTCTTTATAAACATGTTTTATTTTACAGTTTTTGAACTATGTTATATATAACATATAATTTGGGACTAACAATGCAATTTGGGATTGTTGCATTCATTTAGGACAACTCTTGTGTAATTTATTACACATATATATAACTTCATTTTTTAATATTCATCATCAAATTTTAATTGTAAAACACATGATATATGGATAAAATAAGTTTTTTCCAAGAATGATTAGAAATTTTGTAGATATACAAGAGGTTGTTGAAACTCAAAAAACCTTGAGACATGCAATATATAGCAAGGACAAAAAGTGTCTTATAGATCTGAAGTAGAAGACAATAGTCCAACTCAAAACTATGCGAGTTACATGTAAGAAATAGTTCAATCATGTGATGTCTATAGTTTTATTGCTTGACAAAATGTTTATAAAGCAATTTGCAAATAAACATCAAATGATAAGCTATCCTTGAACAAAGACATGCCCATTTGGAATTTCTCCAATGGATATATTATTCACTATAGGCCCAAGGTCTTTAGGGGTCCTCTATTGTCCCTCTATTGTCCTTGTGGGGTTGTTTCTAAATGTTGTAAAATATCCTCATCAACATCTTGATCCTTAATTGAGCTAATAGAAACATGGGGGAGACCAACAAGTGACTAAGAGCTCCTTTCAAATCCTAATATAATGTTATAATACATCTCAAGGTCACTAGCCATCTTATCTTATTTTAACTTTTGCTGTCCAAGTTGGGATTCCAATTCGTCCTATTTAGACGCCCCTCAAACATTTGTCCACAACCACTTGTATCCCATCATGCAAATGAATGATGCCATGTGGGACTTGAGACTGAGGTATCCAAAATATTTATTGGGTTCCCCCATTTTTTACCAAGATGTCTTATCCAAGTATGTTGCCTGGTTTGCCATTAGGTCTGTCTTACTATTGCTAGCCATTTGAACATGATAAAATATGACTAAATTGAAGGAGGCCAAGAGGCATAAACTCCTTGTAACATTCAATACAAAGTTGATCCACTGGCTTCTTTTACTTCTTAGCAAGGCCAATGATTAGGGATTGTGCTTTGTTATTAGTTATTCTCCCCAAACCCCAAGTGTAGTTCAGCGTTAAATTTCCACAAGTCCGTGAAAGACCCCCTTGTTTCTACTACCCCTAAAATAAGTTAAAATATTGAAAAAACACTTAAAGACAAAGCAAATTAATTTTCACTCCAACAAAATTTTCTATCTATTGAATTAGTATTTCTATCTTTAATAACAATGCTCAACAACTTTCAAATAAATACCCATTTCCCCTTATTTTATTAAATATAATTAAATATAATTATGCTATATAAATTTAATTAAAAAATAATAAATATTTGACATTATTCATTTTATGCTCAACAACCTTCAAATAAATATCCATTTTCCAGTATTATCCCTCCCTCCTTAGGCAATATATATTGTATTTAGTCGTTGTTGACTTTGTTTTAGTTGTAGTTGATTGAATCACATTTCTATCTTTTAACTAAAGTTTTCAAAAAATATTATATTTATAAATATAAATTTGGCTTGGGTGGTTGGGAGGAATGAATGTTACCCTCCCCACCCAGGTTCTACTCTTGTAAGTAACATGATGCTCTTGTGGAGCCCTTTGTAATAAATGTTGTGAATGATGAGCTGACCATACCTTGATTCAGTTTGAATATCAGGTATTGGAATTTTTCGTGGAGTAGCCCTCTAACAAATGGTGAACCACATTTAAAAAAAAAATTTGGTATTTTTTGCAACTTGATAAGATCATCATTTTGATATCTTATTGCCAAGGCAACTACACAAGTATTGGGAGTGCTATTATTCAACTAATTCTACAATTAATGCGTTTTTGTCTGTTTATATCAGTTAATCACTATATCTAAGACGTTGAGAGAATGAGATCCCTCCCAACTACTTTACTAGTGCCTTAAAACATGCGACAATAAAAACTTCTCTGTGGAAGCCACCACCAACCTATCATTAATGATGCATATCCTTTTTTGGCAACTTGGTTTCATGCCCACCATTTAATACATGCCATAAATATACATATACATTTTATTTAATTTCTTTATCTCTAAGCTAAGTTGCTCCTTGACTTGCAGGGTTTTAGCCTAAGAAACCACGGCTTAAGGGCATTTAAGCCGTTAAAATCGCATAGGGATCGCATCCAACCTAGGTGACACCAACCCTTAATTGGTTAAATTTTAAATGTCTCCCTCCAACTAGTTCACCCCTAAAAGAAATTAAACCCAAATTGAGAAGACTCGCACCTTAAATGAATAAACTAACAAAAAAAAATGACACTAATTTTTAATATTATTAAATATAAATATCTATATAAATAAAAAAATATTTAACATCATTACTTTTATATGTGACCAATGAAAATAAAGACTGAATTCCAATGCGCTGTAAGTGTTTAAAAAAGAAATTTGACACTTGTTTTTTCACTTATTTACAACCCCATAAACTTATAATTATGTTTTCTATTTATCTCGTATTGTAAGATGAGTACCTTGCCAAAGACCAGATTTCGTGAAACACGTCCACACCTCAAAACGGGAAGGTTTGATATCTTTTTAAACCTTCACAAATCCTAAGCTCTTAGTAACTATCAAGAACGCATTCCTCTTATCCACATTCACGGCAGACTATATTCCCAACACCTTTCCTACAGCATCTGCGGAGCACCTTCCCTACATCATGGCAGCTTCATGCTCCTCTCCTCCTCTTCCTGTTGCGCATTTGAATGCCACCACCAGAAGATTATCCTCTTCCTCTTCATTCTTCCCATCAATAACAACCCTCTCATCATCATCAGCACTTAGAAGCTACCATACCACCCAACTGCTCTCCCGACCCCTTTCAACAACAACTACATGGAATCCACGAGAAAAGCCCCTCAAAATCTTAGCCATGGCTCCTCCCAAGCCATCAGGAAAACCCAAGAAAGGTAAGCATAGTTATTCATTATTTTTGGGTTTTCCTTTCTGACAGTGCCGTGTACAAGTCTTTTCAATTATGTGTTTTCGGTTTGTTCTTTTGGGTGCCAGTTTATATCATAGATGAAATTTTTGGTTGGTTTATGGAATGCCCATGTGACAAAGTGCCTGCCCATTCGTTGTTGTAACAACAGTGGTTGGGATGGTGAAACTGGCACTGGAGGCTGGTAAGGCAACTCCAGCTCCTCCTGTTGGTCCAGCATTGGGTTCCAAAGGAGTTAACATCATGGCCTTCTGCAAGGAATACAATGCCAAAACTGCAGACAAAGCTGGATATGTCATTCCTGTTGAAATTACAGTATACGATGTGAGTACCCGAAATATCTACTTTTATTTCCTAATAAAATTTAACTGTTATCATTAGAAACTTTGAACCTGTGTATGATCACCAAATTGCTTTGATTTAACCACTTGAACACAATCTCTTAGGACTAAAAAATGGCAGTTCAGTAGGTTGGATTGGGTTTGTTATCTGGTTATGGGAACTAACTGGCCATTAAGATGCATGGCCAATCCATCTGGGTGTTCCCATTGCTACCTTAAGGTGCCAAGTAAATTTTATAGGAATGGGGACCTTGGTCTATGGTGTAAAACTTGTTGCTTCCCATCATTACGCCCAGGCCCCTTCTGTAAAAGGACCTTTGTAAATATTGTTCAATCTTAGCATTTTTTCCCCCAAGATACCTTAAATTTATATTACTAAAAGGGATGTAAATTGTCATTTCTTCAAAGAACACATACTAAGCCATCATTACATCAGAATAGCCTTCCCTCTGCCTATCCATGCAAATATGACAAATGCATGAAATCCAGGTTCTATATCTAGCTTCTTACAATTTTTTCTCAGGGCAATCAGTGAGCTGGACATTGAACAGTTATAGACTGGAAAATCTAGACTTTGTCCATTTTAATTACCTGTTTTGGGCCAATCTTCAAATGTTACAGCATATCACTTTTGCCTCAAGAGGCGGAGAGTGACCATCCTAGTCACCTGCCAGACAATTGGGACAGATTTTTGGCAGCACCAAGGATCCCTGAGATTTACAGCTTGCCAATAGAGTTGTGACATAAACATACCTGTAAAAAGGCCTTGTATCCAAGTCTAGACCTTCTTAGCAGATGGGTACCTTCAAAAAATTGGCTGCCATCTTCTAGATTCCAGAAATAGTTACAATTTATCTGCTAATCCTGTTTTATGTAACCTTCCTTTAGTTGGGAGAGCCATGTACAGGATGAACCGCATGGATCCTCATTTTAAAGGGAACTCCTGCATCCAAAATAGCTTGTACTCTTTAGTGTCGTTTATGTTTGTCATCATCAAGTTTTCATCTTCTCAATAGAAAGTGTTGTTCATCTTGATATTTACTGCATTAACTTTTAAAATTTATAGTATGGAAAAATGCATGAGATCTAGCCGTTTACAATATTTTCATTTTCTTAAGGCAACCAGACGAGAGGAACATTATTTTTGAACAGCTTCCTCTTATCACAATGTGGAAAGCCTCACAGGCTTACATCATTTAATGAAGAATCCTTTCGGCCAAGAAGCAGTGGGTGGGGGTATCTATTCCACCAGAGTTGCCTAGGACTTGTACCTGGCCTCAATTGCATGTAATGGCCCACTTGCATTGGCAAGAGTAGAGACAGCACACGAGGGCTGAAATATGTCATGGGGGGATTGAACCTTGGTGTGGGAATATTATCATACAATCAAACCAAGACCCTGTTGACAATGAGCTGAACACTGAACAGCTATAGAGTTGAAGATCCAGAATTTATTGATTTTAATTCCCCTTTTTCTCTGCCAAATTTTACATGTTCTAACTTCTGGCATATCACTTTCATTTTCGCCTCAAGAACTGGAGAATGGTCATCCTAATTACCTGCCAGATATTCTGGACAGATTTGTCACAGCACAAAGGATTTCCGAGAATTACAGCTTGCCAATAGATATTTGACGTAAATATCCCTGCAAAAACATCTTTTATCGAAGTGTAGACCTTCTTAGCAAATGAAGACCTCGAAAAAACTTGACCATCATCTTCTTTATTCCAGCAATAGCTGCTATTTTCATTAGTTAATTCCCATTTTATGTAACTTTCCTTTACCGAGGAGCGCTGTTTACATAATGAATCAGGCAAGGAGCCTCGTGAAGGAAATCCTTGCACCCAAAATAGCTGGCACTCTTTTGTGTCATGAATGTCTGTCATCATTGAGTTTACACCTTGTCAATAGAAGATATTGGTGATTTTGATATATACCAAGCAAACTTCTTCAGGGCTTCTATTTCTTGATTACAAGTATATTTATATGTCATTTGTTTTTCAGTTTGCTACCTACATTTTTGTGTCAGTTTCTTTTACCATTCATCGTTTGTAGCTGTATTTCAACTTTCATGATGGATATTCAACCATTATATTTATTATTTCTATTTTCTTGCCATAAAAGGTTGTTTGCTGGAAGATTATATCGTCTTGGGCGCAGTTTCTTGCATGCCTAGATCAACATTTCTATGCTATTGCATGCAAGTTAACATTTTTCAATGTTCATGTCACGCCCTTCTTGTTGGCATATCGTCTGTATCTCTATTACAAGATACCAATAGACCTGTTTGAATAAACAGAGGTTTAATTGCATATGGAGTTCAATGTACCTTTGTTCTCTTTTTGGAATTCTAGTTTTCGTCAAGCAAATGACTGCAACCTACAGTGCTTTTCGGTATCAAATTCAGTGTCATTTTGTTGGCTTAAACAACATAGGCCACTGTTATGATAGTCAAACATGGTTTTTCACATTACAAACAAGAAGGTTCCCTTTATGGAGTGATTTATATTCTTTTATTACTCATTAGAACTGTAATGCTTGGTCTCATGTTGATACAGGACAAAAGCTTCACATTCATTCTGAAGACTCCTCCCGCATCAGTTCTGCTGCTCAAAGCTGCAGGTAGGCTGCTTTGGTATACTTGCTCGTAATTTTCTTTTGTATGTCAGTTTGGTAACATTCTTTGCTTCAGTTAAGGCCTGCTTCAGATGAATAAATCATAGAAGATGTAACTGTAAAGTTAGTGATATCAATTCTTCTGAATTCTGCTTTTCCTTCTGCATTCTGGTATGACCATTGCAGGGCATATTTTGATTAGATTGCTTATAGGTTTTTAATATAGCTAGAAGTATTAAGGCCCTGACAAATTTCCTCTTTAACATAACTTCTGCATTTTAGTTGATCAGATTTATTGCCATTTATCAGTATGTGTTCAGTGGTCCTAAATTTTACTTATACTGCCATGTTTAACTGTTTGAAATGGCTTGTATTCCTCGTTCATGTGTACACGTTAAAGTTTTAAACACACTTTTGATCTTTTAGGAGTCAAGTGTGCTTCTGTTGAGAAGCCTATCTGTTTACCTAAATAGCACAATCGGAAACATGATCAAATCCGCGAGAATCTAGTATGAGACATTGCAACCTGGCATGTAATGAAATTGACGAGAATATAATATGAAACCAATTTATATGTGTGTGCTTGTGTGCGTGTGTGTGTGTCTAATCTGTGCAGATGATCCAAGACAGGTTGACTTGAGGAATTATAGTATACAGAGAATTTTGAGGTGAATATGGTTTCCTCCAAGCGTATGAAGTTGTGAAAATTTTCAGGATAAAGATTCAGAAGGCTAACAAATTAGACACTAAAAGTTAAATTCCTTGCCATTCTTTTTGGAGCTTTTAGTACTGGTACCCCATTTTGGTGCCCCTATTTTGTAGATGGACCATTGTATAATTGAAAATATTGTGTATATATTTACCTAGGTGCTAAATGTTATAAAAGGCACCTTGTAATGCATTGTTCCACCAAGTTTCCGGGACGTGGGAACAAGGGATGCACATGGGGGACGTGCAGAGACACCCCCCAATTTTTAGGGAAATTCACGGGGACAGGGGAGTCCCATCTCTAAATTATAAAAATAAATAAAAATTCCAACTTAACCATTCATCCCATGCAAATTCATCATTGTGCAATGTAAATGCTAAATACAAAATGGCGAAATGATACAAACACGATTTCATCAATCACCATTGATACTACGATTTATCATATTTGGATATTTCATATTGAATCAATAACACATTGATATCTTTTCGAATATTGATTCAGATTCATCATTCTAGCTAGTAAAGTGGAATAGGTTTAGTATTAGTTAGTTTTTTTAATGTCTTTTTATAGTTTTTATGGTTTTTTGAAAAAAAATCAGAGGGGATGCCCAGGAGTCCCATTTTTAAGGAGGGAGTACGCAGTAGGTAGAATTTTGCATTATTTGACTGTGGGCTACAGGTTACATTATAGCAAAGACCGAAGAAAATTGTTTAGAAAAAGCTTAAAGGTAAAAAAATATAATTATGCTATTGCTTAAGTGTGTCATGGGAAGTTGTAATCCATGGATTATCACTGGTAAGGTGATAACTAGCACAGATTGAAAATATGCAGCTGTTAAACTGTGATGAAACATTCCAGTGAAAAATGATTTGGAGAACCCAGTGAAATGAACTTTCAGCAAATACAGATCTGTTTTAGCATTGAATGTCTCTATAAGAATTTTTTTATTTTGCTTGAGTTAGTTTCCTCAGCATTTCTGCATTGATCAGGTGGCCTGCTTTTTGAATTTTCCTCTCTATTACCATGGGTTTTTATTTGACATTGCCAAGAGCATATCCAATTTTCTCTCTTTTTTTTTTAATATCGTTGGCAATCATGATTCCATGCAGATTCTTCTTCTTGCATTTTTGATATTGTCATGAAGGGAATTTCATCTTGCAAAGTCACTTTGATTCACTGATAAACACATGACCAAAGAATTGGCCAAACAAAATAAGTTAGGATGAACATTTTGATAACTTATATAGTTCACCCATTTTTAAGCAATCACATATCTTTAAAGAGCCTGTAAATATTGTATGTTGTGATGACATCTCAACATTGTAAAATGTGATCCCAAGGTCAAGGTCCTCTTGGAAAGAAAATACGCCATTGTAAGGATTAGGAATGAAGTTATGCACACTAGCCATTGAAGCTTTGGCCTATGCCTATGCACTTGGCACCTACTTTGTGATGTGGCTTTTGTCTAGAAGGTGTAAGGATTAGGAATGAAGTTATGCACACTAGCCATTGAAGCTTTGGCCTATGCCTATGCACTTGGCACCTACTTTGTGATGTGGCTTTTGTCTAGAAGGTGTAAGGATTAGGAATGAACTTATGCACAGTAGCCATTGAAGCTTTGGCCTATGCCTATGCACTTGGCACCTACTTTGTGATGTGGCTTTTGTCTAGAAGGTCAGCGTTGTGGGTGCATGCATGTTAGTGTAGTAATAACTTTTTGTGGCCATCTTCATGGTTGTGTATGTGAATTATTGTGTTAATAACTTAGTGTAGTTAGCTTTGTGGGTGCATGTGTGAATCAATGTTGTAGTAACTCTGTGTGGTCGCCTTCATGGGTGTGTGCTGTTGTAGTAATAAGGTCATATGGATCAATGTTGTGGTCTCTTGGAATCTTTTCACGACTATAACAACTCCTGTCCACTCCTTTTGTAGTCTATTCCATATTGGTCCAAGGGCTTGGTCCAGTGTTTTAAAAGTACTTACATGCCACGAAGCTTATGCCAATAGGGGTGTCCAGAGTGGAGTGGTGCTTCCATATTGCTAGATTAGTTGCGAGACTGACACTCTATTTGCTCTGCCTCTCCCTTATTGATCCTTTGTGTGGCCAACTTCAGGGGTGCATGTGTGTTAGTGTAGTAATAGGATTCGATGGGTCAATATTTTGTCGTCTTGGATTCTTTCTATGACTATAAAATCTCCTTTCCCTCACCGCTAGCCATTCTGTTACATATGTTAATTGCTACCTTCACCCGTGATGAAATGGTAGTGGAAGTTGAAAGTGACGTTTATTGCTAAAACCTAATGTGAGTTTTGTGTTCCAACTAAGAGGTTGGTAAGGAGAATTGATAAGGTTATTGTTGATTTGATTGGGGTTGGCAAAAAACTCTTGTTATAGACTATAGTGGGTAGGAGAACAACATAAAGGTGGCTATTGCAATGGCGTCTTCATTGTTGAAGTCTTGTATTGTTATATCTCTTACCTTATTCTAGCAAGGAGGCTATCTAGGCTTTTCTATTGCAAGGTGTTGGAATTGGTTTTCCATGATTTAGTAAAGCGGCTAAAGAGAATCAATGGTTAGTTTTTGCTCACATGGTCATGGGATTTTGTTAAAGATTGTTGATATCATGAGAAGATCCACTTTGGAGCCATGTCTCCCCTGTCATATAATTGTTTGAGCTTGGGGAGGCATTCAAAAAAGAATGCCTATGGATGGGTGTTGAAACAGTTCTTGGCATCAATTCCACTAGTTCTAATAGCTGTAGGTTCTTGTATTCTGTCCCGTTTTCTGTCTATGTAATAAGACATTTCCCTTTATTAAGAAGAAGAAAATGAGGTGTTGGTTCATTTGGCACATCAAAAGGAATGTAATGGAAATTGTGTTCTATGTTGATCCAAACTACACATGCTTGACTACTCTTTTCACCAATGGTTTTTCCTTTGTCTCAATCAATGATGCTTTGTCCCCTTGGCTTATGTTGCATCGATCTATTTGTTAGGGTTCCCCCCTAGCTCATTTGTATGCGTTGACAGATGCTTTGGGCTATTGTCGGAGTTTGCTTGTATTGTAGATTTGAGGCAATTGGCTCCTGAATGGTTCTTAGATGATTTATAAATTGGTCAACAATTCTCTACTCTTGGAGTCTTGAGTAAAGCTTTGTTGAGGGAATCCTTTCTTACTTGGACATGTTTTGGTTCAGGTTCTATGGCCATTGACACAAGACTGACTGTTGGTTGGTTGGGTTGGGTTAGATGTGTTGTTGGATTGGATTCTTGCTCCTTGGGTGCATATATCCAGCCTGGGTTATCATGAGGTATTTGGGTATCCCCGTTGGGGTTGGTTGATTGCCTGTAGTCATGTGGGATTGGTGTCTTTAGAGACTATAAAGCAAGCTTCATGTATGACATCATAAGGACCTCCATTTTGTTGGGAATATGACTATTGTTGGATGCATTCTTTAGGTCTCATGTCTATTATGCTTTTGTCGATTCCCTAGTAGGTCTCAGTTTTGGCAATTAGAACAGATTTTGTGGTCTTACTTGTGGTGTAAGTATTGGCGCATTGGGATATTTGTACCATGGTCAAGGATAAGGGGGTCTTGATTTGATTGATTCCCAACCGAGGGTATTATTCTTATGGCTAAGTGGGTGGTGAGGTGTTTAGAGGGTTTTGTTCCTTGGCAAGTTGTATTTTGGCATCATGTGATGTTTGCTTAGCATATTGGTTGGGACCGAAGAGCTTTCATCTTTTTCAAAGTATTTCGTCAGCTAGAAGGGCTGTTGTAGGCTTGGTTTGTTGGCCTTTGGAGGGCAGTCTAGCAAGATGGAATCGATCTAGTCGGCCCATTTGGAGTTGGAGTCGTTTTTAAGCTCACTGATTCAACAAGAAAGAGATTTTCTTTTGGAGAGATTTGTGTATTCTTCTTTTTATAGTGTTAAACTAGTTTGTGTGGACCATTGTCACCACAGTCTAACGTCACGACACTTCAGGTAAGTCCAAACCTAGGGGGAGACCCTAATCAATGAAAGATACCTGCAACCACCTACAAAGCACAAATATTTGCTGTAAGAAATTAATAGCTATGATTAGTGCCTTATTGGGGTCAAACAATATTAAACAAGACACAATAATCATGCAATAATGGAGTTATTCAAATTTCACTTTATCACAAAACTCAATAAATATCATGCCTTTCAAGGCAATTTCACACTCCCTAGATAATGTCACAGTTCCCAAGGGAATCACTCCAAAAAGTATGCCCTCAAGGAAAAGAGGACTATTGGACGAGGGTGCAATTGTTGCTCAAGCCATCAATACTAAACATCCTCTAATTTACCAATTACAAGGGTTTCATGTATCCCAATGCACTTCCTCGGAAGAGGATGTCCTCTAGGGTTTGTGGATAAAACCCTAGGGAGAAATTTTAGGGTGGGCCAGACACAAGTTCATGGCTAGAACTTGACCTTTTTAGTTTTCTAGGAAAAACTAGGGGTTTTTGGACAATATTATATTTTTTTGTATTTTTTGCATAAATTAAAAACATGTAAAGTTTGATTAAATAGTTCATGGACCAATAGTTTACCAATTGTAAATATTTAAGGTCTGATCACATTGTTTGGAAATTCTGGGTTTGCTGGTATATTTCAGACCATTGTTTCCTGAAGTTGACTTCACTATGTTATAATGCTGGTCCCTTAATGGAAGAACAAATTAAGTTGCTAACTAGCGTTTTAACGCTGCTCATTACCAGGCCTAAAAGTGGATTGGATATACTGATATAATCTCCGTTCATTGGACATTTATCTAGCTAGTGGTTCATAAACAAATGTTTAGAGTTTAACTTGCATCTTATTCATATTATACGAAGTCTGATTGTGAAGCAATTGAATGACATTACTGATTGGAATGCTAATCTAAGTGCAGGTTATGAGTGACATATTTACTTCTTCCAAGTCATCCAACAATAATGCTGATATCATAGTGTGATTTGGACAACTGAATGCACTTGCTCTTTGCTATTGGATGCTGAACCAAAATACTAAATGATAAGTAATACATGATTAAATTGGAACCATATTATTTGCAAACTAACTTGTGCATACTGAAGTCTAATTTCATACACTTGGACATTGCTTATCATATCCACGTTACAGTATTTGTTTCAAACTAGTGCCTAGTCGGAAGTAACTTTGATATGTCTTCTTCATTCTCTATTTGACTCCATAAAGGCACTGATCTTTAGCATTAGTTTTTGGAAGGTCTATGTATGATTGGCTGGCAGGTACAACATCAAGGGCTCTCCCCTTGGAGGTCTAGGCTCTCGAAAGAAGTTAAAGGGGTGTTGACTGAGGTGACATTGGGTCACCACTCCTTGCATTGCTTATTGGACACTAGCCTTGCTAGTTTGTCCGGTATCATTGTCTATGCACATAAGAGCCAATCAAAGCTGTCATTGATAAGTGGATACTGGTTAGGAGGTTAATCAGTACAAACAAGAAGTTTGTATTGTTGTTTTTGAGTGAAGAGAAGCAACAAGGAGAAGGTAAGATGGAGATTAGTGCATCCCTGGAGGGATGTGACAACAAGCAAACATATCAGTTGGAACAATTGATACAGTCCTCCAAGGAAGTGTTTCAAGAACCTAAAGGGTTGATATTGAAGATGAAAATTGAACATGAGATTCAATTGTTGCTGGAATCTCCACTAATTAGCATTGGATTGTATTGATGATCCATTCTAGAGGCAGATGAAGTGAAGAAAAAACTATAACAATTGTTGGTGCAAAGGAGTCATAAAGCTTAGTACTTCACCTTGTAGGCTTGTGGGTCATCCATCATCATAATGCCCAAGAAGGATGGAAATTAAAGGATATGCATTGACTACAGAGATTTGAACAAGGTGTCCATCAAGAATAGGTGTGCGTTGTGGGAGCCACCTTGAAAAGAGGCGGGATGATTATTATGTGTGAGGGAGAAGAGGTATGCACTATGGGGGAATCATGTACGCGTATTTCAAAGAGGTGCTTAATATGGGGTAATAACTCCTGAATCTTAGGGGGTCAGTGAGTATGTGCTATGTAGGTCACAAGAAGTTGGGCAAAAAACTTGGCAGGTAAGGAGTGTAGCTGAGAATATTGGCCATTCATACATTGAATAAGTGACCGAGCCAAGGGGAGGGAGCAAATCGTAAAATGGTGAAACGAATCCATGAAAGGAAGAACTGGCGAGGATGTAATAAAAAAAACTATATGAAGACCAAAAATTGTAGCTGGAAGGTCAGGACTCCGTAAAGAGTTTGCTTCAAATAATGAGTTACAATCATAGAAATGGAACTCACCAAACCATCACTGGATGACCTGCTGAGCTAGAGCGCTGTAGGTGCAGAGAGAAGACCACCATTGCTGGATGTATTTTTTCTAATTCAGATTACTGAGGGGGAGCCTTTGCAAGGATGTGTAGCCCTAAGGATGAGGGTCAGTGCTGGGGAGCTTGTTGATGCTCCAATCTACCAAAGGGAGGCCACAAAATGCTGAGTAGACCTAAGGGTAAGGAGCCTGTTTGGAGAAGACATGATCTGCCAAAGAGTTGGCCTCGAATGAGTGTGCAGATATGAGACAGAGGGCCTTTGCTGAAAAATGTGCTTTCGATGATCCAATCTACTGAGGAGTAGGGCTCGAAAGAGGGTGTTCATCTGAAGAGAGGATCTGTGCTTTGTTTGTGGACTGCAGTGATCAGATTTACCAAGGATTAGACCTTGAAAGAGGGTGTAGATCGAGATCAAATAACGAAGGCAGCTTCAAAGAAGGCATAGATCTGAACTTGAAGATAGCAGCCAGCAGCCTGTGAAATATTCAGAACACAAATTAGATATTCAGTATTTTTCGGTCTCTTGGAGCTTAATGCATAGATACCATTTGATATGTGCCACAACGAAGGAAGTGGCTATCAAGCATCTGAGAACATTATCAAACACAAACTTTGATGGAAGAATACTCCATCACTTATTCATTCATCTAAATTCTTATAAATAGCTATTACAATCAGAAATTAAAGTTGAAAACCTCAACTACCAAGACCTAACAAAAGATTCCTAAATAATTATTGGTTTATCTTAATAGGTGCTTAAATGGCTAAGTGGTTGTTAACCTTATAAATGCTCTACTATCAATCTAGTCTACTTTTATCACAATCTCAGTAAGAATATGTCTCATTCTTGTTTTGGTATGGCTCAAGTTCAACTACAATTTGCTGAATTTATCTACTCTGGTTGTAACAGCCCCTTTAAGAATATGTCTCATTCTTGTTGTTTTGGTATGGTTCAGGTTCAACTACAGTTTGCCAAATTACCTGTCTTATTGATTTAGAGAGAAAATATTTCATCCCTTTGGCATATTTTAAAGGGGTCTGTGTTCTTGTTGACAGTATTTCTTACCTTATGCTATTTATGCTATCTCATTCTTGTTATGTTGGGTTTGAGGTGCTCAATAAAATAGTGTTGGTATTGTCGTAGGTCTTTAGAATGACCAACAAACCTCCTGAACCTTTTGGATTAACTTCTTTCGCTTCCTCCATTAAAGGCAATCGCAAGAAAATAAAATTCTAAATTTTCACTTACAGTACTCCACAGTACCCCTTTCACATGCCTTGCTAAATGAATTGCCCCTTACTAAGTCAGATATACCTAAAATCTTTGCATTTTGGAATTATTTCTACGACATAAATACCCCTCTCTCTCTCTATACTTCCGAGACAATGTGTGTTACCAGTACCTGTTTCTGGACTAATAAAAATATTAGTTTCTTTTCAACATACCAATGATAACAGTTCTGTTCGAAGTTTAAAGTAACCGAAAAATGATATGTTGTACTAATTTTTCTGCTCTACAGAAACTTTCTGTAAGCTTTGAATGATGTCAACTAAATATTGACAACTTCTACAACCAAATATTGACGACTTCTTCTTTAAGATGCAGCATATATTTGGTGAATTTCTTTCAATATATACATATATTTTGTTCTGTTTGCATTCTATTTTTTTGATGTTAGACAGTTGGGCCTTTCTGTAATTTTCTGTAGTAAACATTAAACTGCTGCGAAATTAACATAAATGTTCATTCTTTTAATCTTATTTACCTTTAATTGTTCAATATTGCTGAAATTATTTTGGCTGGTTCCCAAATTCTTTGAATATTTGCCAAATTATGAATTACCAAAGAGGATGCGAGTTGACTAAACAGAGGATTGTAGGTACTTTGACATTACTTTATGATGTGGTGTTGGCAGGAGTTGAAAAAGGATCCAAGGACCCACAAATTCAGAAAGTTGGAAAGATAACAATTGATCAATTACGTGCAATTGCTACTGAGAAGCTGCCGGATTTGAATTGTTCAACAGTTGAAAAAGCTATGAGAATAGTTGCAGGAACAGCTGCCAATATGGGCATTGAAATTGATCCACCTGTTCTTGAACCCAAAAAGAAAGTGGCCTTGCTGTGAGAGTAGAGTTCAATTTTGTTTTATCATGTATGCTAATTTGTTAATCTCCAATGCCATATAATGCCATAATTTGCTTCTCAACAGAAGAGAGAACAATGTACTTAGAAAAGATTGATGTTTTGGGAATTTTAAAGTGTCTTTTCCTAGAAAGGCAAAAATCTAAGTGACTGGATACATGTCCCTCTAGGGTCACAGATATGCCATATTCTGTATCCAATATGAACATGGCCTGGATATGGTTAAGATACAGCTGGGATACAGCCTGGATACGTTTAGGATACTGCTAGTGCTAAGCATCCTTGGGAAGTGCCTTAAAGTCCTGACCAGAATCCTGGAGTGACAGGTTCCTACCCAGAACCTTACACAACTGCAAGGTTCTGGGCAGCAACCTGTCACTTAAAGATTCCTGGCTTCTGTCAGAAGGCTTCTATATGACACTTCCCAGGAGTGCTTTGCGCTCACCCACAGGATATGGCTTTGATATGTACCAGATGCGACTGGTAAGAAAATCCCAGCCGTATCTTTAAAAAATTCTAAATAAGAGAGAATATTAAAATATAAGCTTTTGATGGGTGAAGCGTTCACCCAAAGCGTCAGGGTCATAAAAATCTCACACAGCTACAGCTAAAAAATCTGACAATATGAATGAAATCTAATGGCTAATTTCACATCACTTATTTGAGTTTGAGCTGCAATGCATAAATTATGCACAGTTTGTAAAGGAGGAATTTGAGGGTTTGAAGGTGCTTTCTTTCTTTGTTATGGGGTAATTTTAATTACTGTGGCCTTAGTTTGGAGGATCTTTTTTATTGCAGGTTGATTTCTTCATCTCTTTGAAATCCTAAAATTGTCTTGGATGAAGTGTATAGGATGTATCATGTTTATTAAATAAATCCAATAAACATAAGCCAAATATATACAAGGGCGATATAAATAATTGTATTTCAATTGACAAGTATAAATTAACAAAACACTTAAAAACAAAGGTAAAAAGCAAATATTGCCCTTCCAAAATTTTAATCTTGAACTCGTTACATGAAAAATGATGAGATTTTCAATAAATCGTAAGAAATAAATAAAATTTTATTTGAAATTAGGAAGCTTCACAAAATTATTATTATTTTATTTTATATAAATGAGCACATTTTAACAAAAATAATAAGAAAACATATTTTTCTTCTATTTATTTCATATTCTTAAAAAATATTTGAGCTTAGGTCACTAAGAACATCAATCTATTTATCCAATGGAAGAGACTTTCTAGTTTTTATTTGTTTCCATACATCATAGATAACATTCTGATCTACCTCATTTAGAGCATGAGGTGTGCTAAGAGAGAGAAGCATTAACATATCCAATGTCTCCAATGAAAGTCTTGATCTATCATCATTTTTTTATCCTTTAATTTGAGAAGCTTCTTTCACACATTGTTGTACTCGCTGGAATAACAAGGATAACTTGTTATAATCACATCAAACATGGAAAGCCTTCAAACCATTCAAGTTCATCTCTACATAGATTCCATGCTCCAAACGTATGTTTTCAAGGGTATGATTTATAATAGTACAATTTACATTCATCCATTTATTTTAAACATTGAACAGTATACACAATCGGTGAGTCCACAGCACTAACCATTTGACATAAACATTTAAACCATCTTTTCATTTGAGAGTCTCTATCATCCATTTCTTCATAATAATGCCGAGGATTGAAAAACTTAGCAACATTAAATATAGGTAGCTCTCTGTGTTGATGTTTTTCCAGTTTGCAACATTGGGCAAACATTCTCCTTGATTGGTCATGTTGATTTGGCCAAGGAGGGAATGATGCATTCAGTCACGGGGCCATGTTGATTTGGTTAGTGGTGAATGGCTTAGGTGCAATCTTTTCTCTTATTAGTCATGCTAATTTGACTAGGAGTGAGAAGACTTGAGATGCTTTCACATTAGTTGCTCTAGGAAGGAGTGATCTATTTTATATAGAGCACGTTTGACTTGTTTACAGGTATAGTCTAATGTTGAATATGTAGGTGTAACACCCCGGTTTTGACCCCGTTGCATTAGATGTATATGATGATGTATATATTGTAAATGATCATGGTGTGGAGCTAGAGGCCAAGGCCCCACCATTGGTCGGTTATGCTATGTTTTGGATTTAAATTGTTATCGATGGCATATCGGGGCATGCGGCATATATTATGTTGGTCATCATGTAAATACGCATCTATAATTAATTAAATAAATCTGACCAGCTACGATCGCGGCAACTAAAATGAGAAAGGGGCATGATTTTCCCAAGGATGAGGATGTGGGGGAATTTGTCCAACTTTGGCCAATAGGGCGAAAATCCATGTGTCTTCTTACCTTGTTTTATTCCAACCACTTTTATTAAGAAAGGCTGGTGGTGGTTGAGGCAGTTATGATCTTTGGGAGTGGGGTGGCAGGACTGTCAGTCCTCACCCACATGCACACTCCACCCACTGTTGACTTCACTATGGCAGGAAAAACCTTCACGCACTCTCCAATTCGCGATCTCACGATTTTGCTGTTCATCTCCACGCATGAACCATCTTTTGTTTGCTGGTCTCACGCACAGGTAATTTTTCCTGTTTTTTCCAACTGATGCAGCGAGCTGAGAGCCGTGCTCTTTTATCCACGATTTACTGTGCTGCTGTGGTTCTCTCACGCACAGTGTGTTTCGTTGTGGTTTCTTTATGTCTTGGGACGGAGTCATTCATCCTCACGCACAAGCAATTGCTCGTTGGTCTCACGCACAGCAAACTGAGAGCCGTTTTTCCACTATCACCCACGATTTCCTGTAGGGAGTCATTTCACGCTTAGGAACTGTGTGGCGGCTTGTGCAATTTCTTTTCTGCTTGCCTCCTTGCCCTGGATGGACTGCTGATTTCCCCTGTTGGAATTGTGTTTGCTGTTGTGTTTGGGAACTGTTGTAAATTCGCTGGAGAGTCATTTTGGCCACGATAGGGCCAAGAATGACTCAGGAATTGTTCCCCTGTTTAAGCTGTGACAGCTGAATTAATTGCCTGAGTGCACTGGTTGGTCTTCGGACTGTGTTGGGAGTAGGGATGGGGGCTTGGTTTGCTTGATAAACCTGGTGGCTGGAAACCACACAGACAGAGCTAGAGGGTTGGCCTTCTTCTCCATCACCCCTGAATAGCACTAGAAGGGAATGCAGGGCCTGAGGGACTGTTTAGCAGAGAAGGGACTGATTCCTTGTGTTGGGTGTGTTTGGGTGTCTTAGAGGTTAGGCTAGTTCTGGTGTAGGTGTTCTTAGCTCTGTAATGGGCTCACCAACTTAGCATTTAGCCTTTCCCAACTCCTGGATGGCCTGATAAACCCAACTGTGTTGGCTTGGCTGTGTATTGAATATCCTTGGCTATGTGTAAGCCTGCTAGTTCCCTTATTCCTTGGTGAATCATGCCCAGCTCGGGGGTGGCAGCGTTGCTGAGAGATTAAGGAGCACGCTGGCCTATGGTTGAGAGGAACATTGCAACGACGTAGCTGGTTGTGGACCGAGTTCATCATAAGATAAGTGCTCTTGTTCATTTTACTTCTGCAACCTTATTTTCTGTTAATGAAAATGAATGCATGCATGTATGAATGATGTTGGTTTCCACTGTGTATAATGACTAAATTGCATATGTGCATGTTTTAGTTAAAGGTTTTGTTTCAGTAAATTTTATGCATGTACATGTTCATGGGGCTCTTAGCCCGTGTATTTGAAGCTCGTAGTCGCGTCCTCTTCGCCGGTCGGAGGCATGGGGACGTGACAGTAGGCTCAAGAGACCCCTTGTGATGAGGGGTTTATCTATGGGCTTACTCAACATTAGAGCTCTATATTAAAATATACATGCATGTAAGGAGATGATCATCAACAAGGCTCATGGACAACTTTTCTAGTGAAGAAGAAATGGCAAGAAGACTAGTCAAAGCCCATTGAAACATTGAAAAAGCCCCATGAAATATTGGAGAACAAAAAGTACAAGTCAACCCTAAAGGATAAATTAAGGGTGACTTGACGTGTATAAATAAGTGGTTAAACATTTCATTTTATTATTCCATCATCACACCTCTTCTCAACTCTTTTAGTGCACAACTTCAAGGAGGTCTAACGAAGGTACAAAGAGCATCTCTTGAATTTTGTTATCATTGCTAAGGGTTCACTATCTTGATCTAGTGTTTCTTCATGAAGGGCATACTCTTTATGTGCTAGGGTTTTTCTTCATGGTGGTGATGTACTTGTAATACTGGACTAATTTCTTCTCAAGAAAAGTTGTTGGGTTTTCTCCCAAGGTGGGGTTTCCGAGGATACAAATATTGTGTCTATTGTGCATGGCTATCTTTCTATGAGTCTATTGTTTTTGCTGCATTTAAAGTTTAAATTTTCAGTGCAATTATTCAAAAATGACAGTGGGAAGAAATCATTAGGAAGTAATTATAAGATTTGAAAATTGTATTTCTATTGTTATAAAATAATTCAACATGGTATCAGGACTTTGTTGAGAATGGTTGTAGTACAATCTCAGATCTGAACTTTTCTCCGAAGGCTGTTGGGCGTTTATTGGACAACATTGGGGCTAAATTTGCTACAAATCATTTTGCCTTGCCCTAGTGCACCTACCGGCGCCCTCAATTTGTCATTTGATCAATCTTTACGCCATTTTTAGGGTTTTAGGCTTGTTGACCTTCTTCAGATTGTTGGACCATTCGAGCTAAACGTTGGGCTTGAATTTGGTATCCTCAAGGTCGCCTTGGTAGGGCACACCTATTGGTGAAGTCATTTCTCAGTTTTGTCAAAGTTCAATTTTGACAAATTTTGCCGGTGCCACTGTTTCTAGTTAATATTTCATACATTTTCAAAAAATGGTGTCCAGTCTATTAGAGAAGACAGATTGAATGGTGCTACAAATTTCAGATTCTGGTAAGACCAAGGTATTCTTCATATTGGATGAAAATGAAATTTAGAATCATGTAAAAGAAGATGTCTCGGAACAAAAAGTTGCTGAAGAGAAAACAAGGCACAAGAAGAATTAAGCAAAGGCTAAGATGATCTTGATATATTCCATAAAAGATCATTTGATTCCACACATTGTTGAGTCGAAGACTGCCTAAGCAATGTTTGATGCGTTGGTGGGATTGTTTGAGAGTAAAAACACTAGCATGAAATTAACTTTGAGGAATTAGCTTTGTTGTATCATGATGACCAAACCAAATTAAGTTGCCACATATTTGATCAGAGTCTCCCATTGGAGAGATAAACTTAAGGCCATTGGAGACACTATCGATGATGTAGAAATTGTTACAGTGACTCTTAATGGATTTCCTTATTGATGGGATCCATTTGTTCAAAGCATTTGTGGACCCAAGTTTGATCGGCTATACACTAATTGTGTCTAAGAGGAGGTTAGATTATTGTCCAAGAACAACTTGCAGAGACCTCAGAATGAAGAAAATCAAGCTCTTGCAGCTCATGCAAGAAAATGAAAAGGAAGAAAAAGTTTTGGAAAGAAAAATACAGGTGGAGGATCAACTCTTGTTCAAGACTAGAAGAAGAAGGATCTATCATAAATCAAGTGCTTCAATTGTCATATATTTGGTCACTATGCTTCTCAGTGTCCTAGAAAGAAAAGGAAGGGAAAGCAACATGCATCAACAATCGATGTGGATGATCATCCACCACAAAAGAAGACAAAGGAATCTAAACTTCATGAGATTGCAGATGAACTTCAAAAATAATATTTCTTTGTCTATGCTTGTACAACACTATTGCATATAGTAGTGATATTTGGTTGGTATATATTGGTGCTTCTAGGCACATGATAGGTTACTGAGAGTCTCTTGGAGATTTAACAAAGAAGGACTCAAACATTACAAGTGGAAGTTGGAGACAACGTCGAGTATGTAGTAAAATGAGTTGGAACAACATCGTTTCAACTATAATCCGAAGATTCTCTACACATGGGATATGTATTGTTTGTACTAGAATTAAGGAAGAACCTGCTCTCTATCTCAACATTGGAGGATAGGCGTTACAGAGTTGCATTTGTAGATGGTTAGGTTCTTGTATGGCCTAAGGGCTCGGGCATAGACTCAACATGAGTGATTGGTGTTAGAGAGGGAGGATTGTACAAATTGTTAAGATGTCTAGCCCATGCGTTGGTACATGACAGAATCAGCTTATGTAAGTTATGGCATAAGTGATTTGCTCACTTGCATTACAGGGCTTTGCCAACATGAAGGAAAATGGTTACAGGTCTTCTAAATCTCTAGGTAAAGCATGGGGGTGTTTACAGGGGTTGTACACTTGGCAAGGATGCCAAGGGATCTTTTCTGAGTAGTGATATTAGGTCCAAAGGGATCTTGGATCTAGTGCATTCAGATGTATGCAGACCGATAATAGTATCTTCTTTGGGTGGCTTCTTGCACTATGTGACATTCATTGATGATTTCTCTAGGAAGACATGGATCTATTTCATGAAGGCCAAAGTTGAAGTCTTCAACATGTTCTAGGAGTTTAGGGCTTAGGTAGAGAACTTGACAAGGAAGAAGATCAAAGCTTTAAGGTAAGATAATGGAGGAGGGTATACTTCCAATTACTTTAGCGATTTCTGCTAGAAAGCAGGGATCAAGAGGAGGTTGACAGGTCCTTGCAACCCTCAATAGAATGGAGTTATAGAAAGGAAGAATAGGTCCATTGTGGAGGATGTTAAAGCGATGATTCATGATCATAATTTATCCATGTTCTTTGGGTAGATGCATCCAATACGACAATTTATGTTCATAATAGGAGTCCCCATTTGATATTGGGAGATAAGATTCATGAGGAGGCATTAACAGGAGTGAAGCTAGAGGTCAGTCACTTGAGGATCTTTGGTTTCCTAGTATATACCCATGTGCCCAAGGAGAAGTGGATGAAGTTAGAACCTTATGGAAGAAAGGTAATTGTGTGGGATACAATGAGACTTCGAAGGCCTACAAGATCTACATTCCAGGACAACTTCAAACTGAGCTTAGTCAGGATCTTACTTTTGACGAGGAGGTAGCCATTAGGAGGTCTAGAGAGTCTCATATGGAGATTGATAGTGAGGAGTAGGAGGCTCCGAAGGATGAGGATACAAATCCCTGAAGGATGAGGATACAAATCCCTCTAGTCTAGTTGTTCATCCTTCAGAGTATCGAGAGCAATCAGTAGAGCCAACAAAGCCAGTGGATCTACCTAGAGATGTTGCAGTGATCATGAATAGGCAAACATGGCTTTGTGATACTTTGCAAGATGCAAAGGGGCATGCAACTCCAAGTGGTACTTTGAGGGAGAACAAATGACCTCATAGGTTTCTCAAGTTATATGGAATTGATGAGTCACATTTTTGATTCTGAACCTTCCATTTATGAGGATGCAGTAGGCCAACAAGTTTGGACAGATGCCATGATGGAAGAGTATCAGTCAATCATGAAGAATGATGTGTGGAAGATAGTTCTGAGACAAGAGGGGAAGTCAATGGTGACTTCCAAGTGGATCTATAAGATCAAGCATGTAATAGATGGAAGCATTGAGAAGTACAAAGCGAGGTTTGTGGCGAGAGGGTTCTTCAAGAAAGAGGGAGTGGACTATGAGGAGACTTTTTCTCTAGTCGCCAGATACACTTCCATCAGAACTATTATTTCTCTTACTTTAGTTATGGGTTGGAGATTACATCACATGGATGTAAGGCCACATTCCTTACTAGTGTGATTGGGGAAGAAGTGTACTTAGAGAAACCTTAAGGCTTTGTGATACATGGGAATGAGTCCCATGTTTGCAGATTAAAGAAGGCTTTGTACAAACTTGAGAAGGAACCAAGGGCATGGTATTCAAGGATTGATGGATACTCGATGAGCCTGGGCTTCACCAAGAGTGATGTGGATCCCAAGCTTTACTACAAGATAGTTGATGGCGATCCTTTGATCTTGGTGTTGATGTTGACGATTTGCTCCTTGTTAGGATACAAAGGCTCATTGTCGAGTGCAAGAGGAAGTTGGATTTGGAGTTTGAGATAAAGGATCTTGGCTTGATGCATTATTTCTTGGGATTGGAGGTGTGGCAGAGACCAAATGAGACATTCCTTAGTTAGGGGAAGTACACAATTGAGATCTTGAGGAGATTCAGTATAATGGATTGCAAGTATATGGCGACACCCATGGTGACAAAATCTGAAGAAGTTGAATGATTCCACTTCAGATTTAGATTTGGTGGATCCCACTATGTACAGGAAGTTGATTGGATCCTTGATATACCTGTTAACATCAGGCCAGCTATTTGGTTTGCAATGAGCACCTTGAGCCAATTTATGGTTGAGCCAAGGCATGTACAATGGGTTGCAACAAAGCACGTGTTGAGGTACTTGCATGGTATAATTGGATATGGTCTGAGATACGTCTCAGGTGGTAAAGTGATCTTGCAGAGATATAAAAATTTTGACTCGGCAAGGAGTGGAGGGTACAAAAAGAATAACTCGGGGTGTTGCTTCAGCTTAGGATCAACTATGATATCTTGGTTTAGTAGGAAGCAAACTTATGCTGCACTTAGTACAACAGAAACATAATATATCGTAGCCAGTGTCACAAGTTGCAAAGTAGTGTGGTTTCAGAAGCTCCTTGCAAAACTATTTGATCAAGAGCTAGAGGTGAACTTGATATATTGTGATAGTTAAGCTATGCCAAGCTTTCGAAAAAACTAGTATTTCATGACAGGACGAAGCATATTGAGATCGATATTACCTCATATGAGATATCGTATAGAAGGGAGCATTAAAGCTCTAATACATATCCATAGATGAACATATAGAGAACATTCTCACCAAGCCTTTGTCTAAGGCAATGTTTGTATTCTTAAGAGACAAGATTGTTGTGATGTAGAATGTCTCCCTTGCTGAGAGGGGGCGTTGATGTATCTCTAGTTTGCAATATTGGGCATACATTCTCCCAGATTGGTGTGATGTAGAATGTCTCCTTTGCTGAGAGGGGGCATTGATGTATCTCTAGTTTGCAACATTGGGCATTCATTCTCCCAGATTGGTCATACTAACTTGACTAAGGAGGAATGATATATTCACTCATGGAGCCATGCTAATTTGGCTGTGATGAATGACCTAAGCACAGTCTTTCTCCTATTAGTCATGCTGATTTGAGTAGGAGTGAAAAGGATCGAGATGCTCTCTCATTTCCTGCTCCAAGGAGTGATCTACTTTATATAGAGCAGGCTTGACTTGTTTACAAGTCTAGTCTAATGTTGAAGATGTAGGCTCAAAAGACCTCTTGTGACGATGGGCTTCTTGGTGGGTTTACTTAACATTAGAGCTCTATATTTAATAAACGTGCATGTGAGGAGATGATCATCAACAATGATCATGGACAACTTTTCTAGTGAAGAAGAAATTCCAAGAAGACAAGTTAAAGCCCATTGAAGCATTGAAGAAGCCCTAGGAAATATTGAAGAACAAAAAGTACAAGTCGACCCTAAAGGAGAAATTAAGGGTGACTTGAAATGTATAAATAAGTGTTTAATTTTCCTATCAAGCAATCACATCTATTCTCAGCTCTTTTAGTGTGCAATTTCAAGGAGGTCTAGCGAAGGTACAAGGAGCATCTCTTTTGAGGGTTCTTATCATTGCAATGGTTCACTATCTTGATCTAGGGTTTCTTCCTGAAGGGCACACTCTTTATGTGTTAGGGTTTTTCTTGATGGTGGTGATGTGCTTGTAATATTGGACTGACTTCTCAAAGAAGAGTTGTTGGGTTTTCTCTCAATGATGGGTTTTCCAGGATAAAAAATATTGTGTCTGCTGCATGGATATCTTCTATGATTCTATTGTTTCCGTTGCATTTAAAGTTGAAATTTTCAGCGTGTAATTACTTTATGATGACAATGAGATAAATTTACTATTTTAAATCATTAGGAAGTAATTATCATATCTAAAAATTGTATTTCTACCGCTATAAGAAAATTTATTGTGAACCTCCTATTTAGAGATTCAATCACCTTCATCACAAAACATTTTCTTAAAAGATTGCAATCATCTAGTGTCCCTATGCTTTGTGTTTTTGACAAACCTTCAAACCTCAATGGATGTAAATGTATCATACCTATGATATTTACAAATTCAAGAGTTCTTCATTGTGCTCTAATTAAAAAAGAGGAAATATAGATTGCGCCCACCCCAAATATGTCTCCCAAAAACTATTTACGAAGCATGTATGATAGTAACATCTAAAGTAGTGCCAATAGAGACAATATAAACATCATCCTCTTGGAACTTATGATTCAACTTTTTTAATTCAATGAGCACATCTGCAATCAACTAGATGCAAAATTGCACTTGAAATATTATTGCAAACTCATACATATTTTTCTCTCATAATTCTCGATCTTCTAACAAAGCGGGCATGAGTTTGACAAGTATTTCCATGACCTTTCCTTTAGAGAACTACTTAATTTGATGAATTTGTAAAACCTTTAACTTAGTGATTTGAAATGGTTTCATTAACTGTTTTAGTTCTCCATGTTTTTTAGTAGATTTCCCAAGGCATGAATAAACTTTGTTTTCAAATTTATCAATATATTGCAACGTTGGAAAATGAGATGAATCATTATTTACTTCTAATGCTCATCTATGAGCTATGCAATGGATATCTAATAAATCAGGTGCATCTCAATGTATCTTAGAATACAAACCTTTACAACTACTCCTCATGGTAGAGGCTCCATCAAAGCCAAATCCAACTAACTTTATAAAAAATAGATCAATTTATGTTAGAAGAGTTCTTATTGCATCATACATAGACTTACTTGTTCCATATTTTATTTGAAGCAAGCGTATGAATTTGGTTACACATTCACCTCTTCCTTCATTTGTCAAATATGTAATATAAATAATCAAATGGTGTGGCATAGTTCGATCAATGCTTTCGTCAATTAAAATTGAGTAAAATGGGCTATCGAAAAATCTCATCGTTTAGGTTTTTTCAATATACATCTTTAACAGTCTAGAAAAACTATTTTCCATATATTTATTTGTGTATGCACATTGTTCATTTGTTAAAGACATGTGTGGAGTGCATTTATACCTATTCAAGTCACAAATGGTGCTAGTAGATGTTAAGTTCCCAATTATGCCATTAAACTCTCATGGATTCCTCTTGCTATGAACTCATATTAAGAAATTAATCAACCACTAAATTATTTGGATTGATAGATTTTTATTGCTTACATTTCTCACAATAATCGAAGTATGACTTAATATTTTATTATTTTGGAATGGGATAGGCTACTCCAAAATAATTTTGAATTGAAAAAAATGGATTCCTACTCTCTAATCTCGATTCCCCAATGTCTAAAGGTTCGTAAATTGAAATTAACATTGATTGGTAATTTAAAAAGTTGTCATTCCTTTGAAATGCTGCTATAAATTATGCCCTTCTTAATTAGACTGATAAAAATAGAATTTTAATTTTTTTTAAGGGTAATTTTAACTCAACACTTTCATGACATGCCAGAACCCTCTAGAAGGGTTGGGATGGGGTCAAATTTGAATGTTGGCATTATCCATCCATAAGTGGATCCTTCTGCGAAATAATTAACTAATATATATATANATAGAGTGTGCAAATTTATTTGTGTTAGAATAGCCTTAAGCACATAAATTTTGAAAGCTAGAATTATGCAATAGATCAAAGGTGCCATAAAATGCAAGTCAAGCAAGGTTGGAGGCAACAAAGAGGACTGCGTAATAGGTTTTGGATTTTTCTTAATATTGTTGCAAGTTTATATATGAAGTTCTTGGGATAGCTAATTTACTTTGATTCTTTTTATTTATATGAAATGCACATCATGGAAAATCCAGAGATTACTCCATGATCCATGGACAGTAAACATGGTAAAATGTTGGCCCTAAGTATGGATCTTAACCTCAAGGGGATATACAAAGTTAGACTTGTGATCTGCCCCATTATATGGGGAGAGATCTAATGTCTGGCTCATGACCACTTGAGCCAACCCATGGGCCAAATTTACATTGATCTTGCATAAGTTACAGCTATTTCTTTTAATTTGCAAAATTATCTATTATGTAGAAGCTATTAAGGCAATGGAGGCTTGCTTTCTCTAATGACAATGCCAACTTTGATCATTGTTACGTTTATGATCTTTACAAGGATTGCCTTGACTTATCTCTAACCAAGAGGTTTGTATTAGGGATATTGATATGCACGATGATCTAAGATTCTCTCATTACCTAGACTACACTCTTGGCTTGCTTGTCTATTGTTGCCAACTCCAATGCTTGGAGGCACTTATATTGATGCACTAGGATCTTTGATTGTGTGGCTTGTGTGGTCTTGTGATTCACAACTTTCCATCATGATTCGAAAAACCAAATTGGAATTTAATTTAATATATCTCCAAATTAACATGGGTTAGTTGGTTCTGTTTGATTGCATTATTTTTTTAACATGTAAATTTCTTAAGGAAAACCCTAGGTACTTCCCCTCATTTCGAAGATGGTACCTAGGGTAAACCCTAGATTCTTCAGGGAACAAGGAAAATAAAAAACAAGGCTCGAGGCCTTTACAACAATATACTCATTATGAGCTTAGCATGTCACTTAGAGGAATAGAACCTAGGTGGGGAGGATAACACTCCA
This sequence comes from Pseudotsuga menziesii, assembly GCA_001517045.1. Classification (NCBI taxonomy): domain Eukaryota; kingdom Viridiplantae; phylum Streptophyta; class Pinopsida; order Pinales; family Pinaceae; genus Pseudotsuga; species Pseudotsuga menziesii. The sequence goes on from LPNX010430165.1 coordinate 217,321, forward strand.
TCTCACAACCGCTTAGGCTAGACCCAATTGACTTGTTTGCATTACATAAAGGTATGTTTGTGGTCTTATTGACTACACCTTTAATCCCAATGGTTAAGAACATGTGTTATCTTCAGGGAGGTCACAAGTTCAATTTTTGCAAGGGGTATTGTTGCACATATTGACCTGTCATAGTGAAGCTAAAAGGGTAGTCATCCCTTGGATGTGAAATCTCGGCCCATAATGACCCATGATTTATTGGTATATGTGGCTTGCGAGTTGTTGCATATACTCTTGGGAGATTGCTATATATGTGTCATCTTAGGATGGATGTTGCTGGCTCAGTGATGGATCATCTAAATATTTTTTATACTCAAGTAAGTGAAATTGTGTCTTTTGATATTAAGATGGAGGAAAAATATAAGTATATTACCTTGTTATGTTCTTTGCTAAATTCTAGGGATAATTTGATTGTAGCAATTGGTATTGTTTTTCAATCCACATTAAAGTTTGAAGATATAGTGGCATCCTTGTTATTAGAGGAATTAAGGTGGAAAAACATGGATAGTCAAAGCATGAATGCCTTGTTCGTGAGAGGTTGTTCCCTAGATAAAAATAAGTCTTCGGGAGGGGGGGATTTAAATATAAAGGTAGATCTAAATTGTCAGGAAAATATTTGAGGAAATGTTGGAAATGTGGTAAAGTTGAGCATTATAGGAAGGATTGCAGATCTAAAAATATTGATTAAAGGAAGATATTTGATGATGCCCCTTGAAAAGAGGTGAAAAACTCATTAGAAGGAGGGGATGTGTACTTGGATTCTACAAGTATCCATTCGAATCATGAAGTATGGCTAATTGATTATGGTGTTTCTTTTCATATGACTTCTCACATGGACTGGTTTTGTGAATATTAGAAGTATAATGGATGTGATGTTTTCTTAGGAGATGAATCAATAGCAAAAACAATAGGATGTGGAAGAGTTAAGTTACTACTCAAGGATGGAAGGATTATAACCCTCCTAGAGGTTTCTTACATTCCAGAGTTGGCTAGAAACTTGATATCTATTAGTAAGATAAGTGATGCATGCATACACACTATGTTTGGAGAAGAAACATGCAAAATGGTTCAAGGAGCAAAGGCCTTGATGGGGAGTGTTTAGAATGTAACTATGGTACCAATACTATTGTTCGTAAGGGTGAAAATAAAGAATATAGAGCCCCTACTATCTCTGGACAAAAGAGAATTTTATGGTATCAAACATTGAGACATATTGGAGTGAAGGCCATCAAGCATTACATGGTAAGGGTATGGTCGAAGGTATGTATGATTTCACACTAGATTTCAATTTCTATGAACATTGCATATGTGGTAAACATAATTGAGTAATATTTGCATTTGGTGTTACAAGAGAAGAGGGAAGCTTATAGTTAATATACAATGATGTGTTTGGACCTATGTTTATTCTATCTTTAGGTAAAACTCCGTATTATGCTTAATTTATAGATGACTTCTCAAGGAACATGTGATTTATTTCCTCTAAAAGAAAGCTAAGGCCTTTGATGAACTTAATGAGTATAGGACTCTTGTAGAGAATTATGCAGAGAAGAAAATAAATGTTTCGAGAACATATAATGGTAGAGAGTTATGCGGGAATAAATATGAGGAATTATGTAAGCAGTGTGGAATAATTAGGCAGAAGACTACTCCATATGCATATCTACAAAATGGAGTTATAGAAAGAATGAATATGACGTTAATGGAAAAGGCAAGGACCATGCTCAAGGGTGTCAGGTTAGGACATGAATCTTGGGAAGAGGTAGTGGATACTACATGCTACTTGGTAAATCGATCACCCACATCATCAATGGTTGACAAAACTTTGCATGAGATATGGACTGGTAATAAATCCTCTCTTAAACATTTGAGAATTTTTGGGTGATGTTTATGTACTTGTTCCAAAGGAAAAAACAAGTAAGTTAAATAATAAAGCTGAAAAATGTATCTTTATTGGTTATAAAGATGGTTTGAAAGGTATTTAAAATTTGGAAGCTAGTAACTAAGAAGACTGCTTATAGTCGAAATGTTGTTTTTAGAGAGGTTAAAGATGTTCCCAAACATGAAGTTATACCAAGGATAATGGACCATAGAAATAGAGTTTGAGTTGGAGGATGAATAATTTGGATCAACAGAAGAAGATGAATCAAAAGAAGAACCTCATACTCCATTTTTGAGGAGATTATATCGAGAAAGAAGGAAACTAAAAACATACATATTTTCCACTTGGTTTTCATTCTAGTTTTGTTTTATCTATGATTAATGATGATCCCATAGATGTTAAGGAAGCAATGGATTCAAATGATAGTAACATGGTTGAAGAAATAGATGCCTTGCATAAAATGAAACTTGGGATATAGTTGAGGTACTGATTGAAAGAAAACCTATTGGTGGAAAATGGTTGTTTAAGAAGAAGTTGAATGTAGAAGATAAAGTAGGCTTAGTAACAATGAGATATTCCCAGGTAGAAGATTTTATTTTGGTGAAAATATTCTTTGGTTGCTAAATTAACTTCTATCATATTATTTTTGTCTATTGTTGTGGCTTTTGATTTTGAAGTAGAGCAAATGGATGTGAATACAAAATTGCTACATGGGGATCTTTAAGAAAAATCTACATGAAACAACTAGAAGGTTTTGTAGTAAAGGGAAGGAAAGAGCTGGTCTATAGGTTAAAGATGTCTGTATATGCTCTAAAGTAATCTCCTAAAACGTGGTACCAAAAGTTCGAAAATACATCCTTGGACAGGGTTTCTTGAGAAGAAACATTTGTCACTATGTATATTGTAAGCATGTTAGTGATCACTTGATTAATATAGTTCTACATTTTGATGACATGTTGCTGATTGAAAACAACATGAATTTCTTCAAGAAGGTGAAATCATAGATATCTTCCAAATTTGACATGAAGAATATTAGTGCTACTAACTTAATACTGGGGATGGAGATTTAAAGAGATTGCGCAAACACGAAACTATGGTTGAATCAGAGAAAATATGTTGAGATGATATAGTATAGGTTTAGTATGTAGGAATAAAAACCAATCAAGGCCCGTATTCTTGTAGAAGGTAAAGTGCCCTTAGAAATAGGAACAGGAATAAGACATGACATGAGTTCCCTATGCTAGTGTTGTGGGAAATTTGATGTATGCAATGGTATGTACTAGATTGAACATTTCCCATGTAGTGGGAGTTTTGAGTAGATATACATAAAAACCATGCAAGGATCACTAGACATGTGTAAAGAGGGTCTTCATGTATTTGCAGGACACTATAGATTATTGTAATTTTCTATCAAGGAAGACCTAGACTAGACATATTGATAGATGTACAAGGATTTGTTGATGTAGTCTAGAGTGGAGATCTTGATCACATAAGATCTATAAGTCGTTATGTGTTTAACTTATTTGAAGGAGCTATTAGTTGGATGAGCAAGAGATAGGATGTAGTTGTACTCTCAACCACATAAGCTAAATGATGATGGAAACTACCCATGCAACTAAAGAATTTTTATGGTTACAGAGATTGTTTTCAAGCATTGAGTTTGTATAGAAAGTTGCAAGGTTATATTACAACAATTAGAGTGCAATCTTTCTAGAAAAGCATTTCCTGTCATTCTAAAACAAAACATATTGATGTGTAGGACCACTTTGTGAGAGATATGGTTTAAGATAAGGTGTTGCTAGAGAAGGTTGACGTCTTGAAGTGTAAATTTTCTAGATGTCACTACTCCTTCCAGAAATATGAGATCTCAACCTGCCTTGAGTCTCAATAAGTCACAAACATAAACAAAAATCCCAACCTTCTCTGTGCCAAAGAAGATAACAACTACGCAAGATACTTATAACAAAAATCACTATATATCTCTTTACAAATTTGACACTTAAATGCAATCACACATCAAATGGACTCATATTTGATCTTGGAAAACCCAATGGGGAAAACCAGCTTCTATGGGATTTCTTCTTTCTCGAGCCAGAGTAAGTAAAGATTGAGAGTACAATCAATAGTCATAGATAAAATAATAGAACCTAACAAGACAAAACCCTAGATCTGCATGTAGTTGCACCCGCTACTCTTGGGAAATGCGCCCCAGTTGTCTACTCTAACTCTGATACCTGAACACTGACTTTGCCAATGTCTGGAAGAGATATTATCTCTTTAATCTAAATCTCTAAGTGACTGCTCTGACAGAAGAAGATCTGCAACCTCAATCATTGAGTGACACACCCAACTGTACAAATGCGCCCTCTCTGCTCAAAAGTGCACTCTAGTTGTATTTTCCTCAGTCCAACATAGACTAAGGTCTCTGTGTGGTATCCTCAATCTCTAAAGGAAACCATGCTATCTCTCCTGAACCTCTTGGCCTCAAGTCGTGGGAGAAATGCACCTCTCTATTGGAGAAATGCACCTCTCTTTTGCTGCAACATGTCTCAACTACTCAGCTCCTCAACCACTGAAGAAACACTATGAAATGATCTCTCTCACTGCTAGAATGTTGTTCCTCCCTAGTCTCAGATTTGGAATGTCGAGTTTGTCTCATATTTTTGTCACACGCCTCCCTCTTTATGGAATGCACCCCTCTCTCCCTCCTGACATTGAACTTATCCCTTGTGAAGATAAACTCACTAAACACTGAAAAGAGCGGTATCAAGTACCCTTTGATTTCCTTTTATAAGTCATTGAGAAATTAGGTCACCAAAACCCTAATTAAGGCCCCAAAACCTTAATTTCTCTTTCACCGAAAAATACACTTCTGCATCTTTCCTTTTTAACTTTCCAATAGTCCCTCTTAATGACGCAAGTGTTCTGCAACACTCCCACCTTGTCCCTAAGATATCCAACTTTTTCCTAAGTGATTTTGTGAGAATGTTTGTAACCTGCTCATATGTATCCAATTACTGAACCTGAACTACTCCCTTCTGAACATGATATCAGATGAAATGATATTTGATATCAATGTGCTTGGACATGTCGTGAAATACTGGATTCTTCGTGAGTTTCATGCAAATCTGATTACCACAGTAAATTATAGTTGGATCCAACTGCAAATCAAATAAACTTGATAACATCTTGCGAAGCCAAATAACTTCACAACTAGCTAGAATCACTGCCATATATTCTGCTTGTGTAGAACTAAGTGCAATTGAATTTTGTTTCCTGCTAAACCATGTCTCAACTGTCGAACCCAAGATGAAACAACACCCATAGGTGCTCTTCTAGTCCACTGTACTACCTTCCCAACCATAATCTGTATAGCCAACCAAATCTATTCCACCCCTTCTGTCATAGTTCATACCATAGTCCATAATACCTCTAAGGTACTTGAGCACATGCTTTACTGCCACCTAGTGCACACTCCTCGACTCCACCATATACTAACTCAAAGTATTAACAACATAACACAAATTTGGCATAGTGTTAACCAAATACATCAACGATTTGATCAACTAATGATACCTAGTTGGATCAACCAACTCTTCCTTTGAATCCACTAACTTATTCCAACTGTTTGTCATAGGTGTGTTCATAGGTTCGTAGTCCTCTATCTGAAATCTCTTCAGAATTCCAACTACATATTTTCCCTATCCTAGAAATATATGCCCGTCCTCCTGCGTCACTTCCATACCCAGAAAATAATGCACCAACCCGATGTCTTTCATCTCGAATTCTGAAGCAAGATCCTTCTTGCAGCTATCTATGAGTTTCTCCGCTCCTGTAATAAACAAGTCATCCACATACAAAACTAGAATGAGAGGATCCCCATTAACTACAATAAAGTAGAGGTTGGGATCTACCTCGCTCTTTTGGAAACCCATATGCTGTAAGTAGGCATTTGTCCTTGAATACAAAGATCTCAAGGATTGTTTCATACCATACAAATATTTCCTTAGCTTGCACACATGAGACTCTATCTCATGTACCTCAAAGCCATTTGGATGCTCAATGTACACCTCCTCCTCTATGAATCCAGTCAAAAATGTTGTCTTCATGTCCATTTGGTGAATCTTCCATCCCATTTCTGCTGTAATGGAGATCACTACTATGATAAAAGTGTATCTAGCAACTGGAGAGAAAGTCTTATCATCATCAATTCCCTTAATCTATGAGAACCCTCTTTCCACAAATCTAGCTTTGTATTTCTCAATGCTACCATCCACATCATATTTAATCTTATAAATCCACTTGGAAGTCACCATTGACTTCCCTTCAGGTATAGACACAATCTCCTAAACATCATTCTTCATGATGGAAGCATACTCTTCCACCATGGCATCTCTATAGACCTGATTTCCTGTTGTCTTCTCATAAGAAGATGCCTCAGACTTACTGATACTGTTCATTATAGATAAATAGCTACAGAGCCTCTCTAGCACTTTTCTCTCTTTGGTAGCCTTCTTGGGAGTCCTCACAGTCTAAGCTTCCTTCAAGGTATCTTGAATACACTTAGGATTCCTCTTTCCTGAAGTAACCTCCTGTGGAGAGAAAAAATCAACCTCATCCCAATCTACTGCTTGATACTGAGTCCTAGAAGTAGTATCTCAAGTGGTATGAGACCTAGTAGCTCGTGAACTTGTAACATGAGAACCTTAAACTACAATACCACCACCTTGTGCTCTTGTCCCTGTTCTTGCACTCATACCTCGGGAACCTGTCACATGTGAACTTATCACCCCTGAAATTTGAGTAGTTGTACTCTGTACATCATCAACCTGAGATGTAGGAGCCTACTTGTCTCCCTTCTCCAACTCACGAGACTTCCTGAAATCCTTGTCCTCCTCAAATTTTGCATGCTGCCTTACACCTATCTGTTTCATTGCAGGAATATATATGCGGTAAGATTTTGAGACCTCATCATATCCAACAAAGATTCCCTTCTCTTCCATGGGCTCTAACTTTGTTCTTTTCTCAGAAGGAACATGATATTAGCTAAGGCATTTAAAGATCTTGAAATTCCCCACCTTAAGCTTCTTCCCTGAGTAAGCCTCTTTAGGAGTCTTGCTTCCCGAAAATTTATGAGGACTCCTGTTCTAAATATAAACAATCGTGTTACAAGCCTCTTCCTAAAGAAATAAAGGCAAGCCATGAGCATGCAACATAGATCTTGTTGCACTAACAATTGCCCTGTTCTTGCTCTCTACCACCCTAATCTGTTGAGGTGTGTAAGGTACAATCAACTTCCTCTTAACTCCATCCTGAGTACAGAAAGCATCAAACTCCTTAGATGTATACTCACCCCCATTGTTTGACCACAATAATTTGAGTTTCCTCCTTGTATGGTTTTCCACTAGAGATTTGAACTCTTTCAACTTCTGCAAGACTTATTTCGATTCCTTGCTCTTCAAAAAATGGACGAGTTCTTCCTGGAGAATTCATCAATGAAGGTTACATAGTACTCATAACCCTTCAGTGATGTAGTCAACATCGAACCACAAAGGTATGAGTGTATCAAACCAAGTTTCCCTGCTGACTTGTTGTCACTACTTGAAAAGTAGTCTTGACATACTTTCCAAGTGCACACCCTTTGCACACTTCACTATGATCTGTGCTGAACTCTGGCACACCTATCACTATCTCCCTAAAAACTTGCAATGTTGGATGATGTAGGCAGGCTATCCTCCTATGCCACAAATCACATAAGTCACAACCATCACTGTTGTTGTCATGACCTAGGGCATGATGAAGCTGGAATTTGAGCTTGCATAGTTTCCCACTATGGACCCCAATCCTCAATGTTGTAGCTATACTAGATCCCTTAGGATGTATGAGCACATGTCCATCTTAGAACATCACCCAAAATCCCTTATCCTCTATAGTAGAAACTGACACCAAGTTCTTCTTCAACCCAGGAACCTACAAGGCATCCCTTAACTTCATGGATTCTCTAGACTTCCTTTGAAATGAAACTGTCCTGCATCCAACTGCCTTGACAAAAGTGTTGTCTCCCAGCACAAAATATAGATCTAACCTTGTCTCAGTGAGATCTGTAAATTGTTGTATAACACCAACCATGTGACTGGAGGCCGCGCTGTCAACATACCAAACACTGGTAGAGGATGTACTCGATAAGTGACAGGAAATAAATGACAATTCCCTATCAATATCCTTTGTGGAAATCTCATCCACATCTCAAGAAGTGCACAAATTCCAAGTAACGAGGGAACACTCTTTGTCAAAATTATTTGAAAACATATCAACTTCGGCTATTGCTTCTAGCTGTGTCTGCTGCAATATATTCATCGTTTTAAATTCTATGATCATGATTTACTCACAGAACACTGAACCAAATTTATCAAGAGAATACAAAACTTTATCCTAGAAACAGATCTAGAAGATCTATCACAGAGCTAACTTCCAAAATCACAGATATGATATATCTAACCTCTACAACCACATATTTGAACCTCACACTTCATATTTGGTAGATTTGGTCATTATCTCAACATGTTTGAATTACCACTTTGTCTCCACATAGACCTAGTACACTGCACATATATCTGAGTGTTATTTCCCCTTGACTTTTAACAAGGCTATGGAGACAACCCCTCTGCTCTGTTGACCCTCTTGGCCTCAAGGTGTGAGTCTCAACACTCACACGTGTGGTATATGTAGGAATATATTAAATCCACTCACAACTTAGGATAAAATAATTAATCATTATTTGATCAATTATTCACCCACTAGCTTAATTAGTTGGCATCCACTTGCACCTTAAAGTCAATACATGCCATGTATATCCTGGGAATGATTTATTTCCAATTCTGGGTTGATCTTAACCACCTTTTGACCATCCAGAATTAGTATACAGGACTTTACAACAGATTCTGCTTTATTCTGCTTTTCCTGCTTTTCTATGGATAAGATAAAAGCTAGTCAACTAGGAAACTGGGAGCTTTTGTTTCCAACCCATCCTCCATTAGTTTTTCTCCATTTTCTAGGATTAGCATGTTATTTCCATCTCCTTGACGACTCACTCATGATTTTTCCAACTCGTGAGGTCCTTGATAGATTTGGTAAGTGCTTTAGCCACCTATGGGGGTTTGCTATATTTTGGTAAGTCGGCCTTTTTGAGCTTTATGAGTTGTTTCCATAAAATTCGATTTTCCTATGAGGGATGGAATATTTATGTACACTATTATTCATCATTATTAAATGGAAGGATACACACCAATATTCATCTCTTCATTCATGTGATTCAGTCTCTTTTCTTCTCTCTATTTTTCCTGTGTATGCTTGTGAGAATTCTTAGTAGCAAGATCTATTTCCTGTGCTGCTTCTTAGCATCATTGCACATAGAATTTATCTATTATTTCTACATGGTATCAGAGCAGCAAGGTTGATCAAGTTCTACAGAGTTGAGGAGCACATCCAGTCTCCTATCCCTCTCTGAAGAAGAGCTTGTCTAGCTTACAAGATTTTCTCCTAGTTTGTTTTGCAGGTTGCAGAGATTTTATTCTCGAGCAAATCAATTCAGCAATATGGATTATTCATCAGCTATAATTCTTACTTCCTTCAACTACCACGAATGGAAATCAAAATCTCCATTCTATTGCGCAGTAGAGGATTATACAGAGTTACACTAGCTTTGGAGAATGAGCCCAATGCTGTGATTGAGAAAGCTAAGTGGCATAATAGGTTGGATGAAGCCTATGGATTGCTTTGCCTCTCTATTTCTCCTGATCTACTCTTTCATCTAGATTGTTTGACCACTCCCAACCAAGTATGGACTCAATTGGAGTCTCTCTTTGGAGTTCAAGATGAGCTAAGAGCGCATCAATTGGAGATTGAGTTATTCTCACCGAGTTCAAGCAATTTTGAATCTCTTGAGGGTTTATTCACCAATTTCAAGTCACTTGTTCTAATTCTCAATCAATGTGGGATTGAGAAAGCAAATGATCAATTAATCCTTTCCATTCTTTCAAAATTGGGTCCTGATTACTCAGGTTTTGTGTCTACCTTTCATGCAACTAGGCTTGCTATTCCTATGTGGAAAATGCCTTCTTTAAATTATTTTCTTGATTCACTAACAAAGGAGCAAGATAAATTGATCCATATGGGTGTCCTTAATTCTTCAAAGGGCAAGGATCATGCTCTCTTGGTTCAAGGAAGCAAGAAATTCAAATCAAAAGAGAAGCAAATTGTGAAGAAGCCAAAGTCAGAAATTGAAGATGAAGATTTAATGAAGAAAGTTAAGAAGAAAGGGAGCACATCCAAGTGTTCTTATTGCGGAAAGGGTTTTCATTCAGAGAAGAAGTGTTTCAAGAAGAATATGGACATCATGTCTCAGCTTCTTGAGAATCACAAGATCGAAGTTCCAGATGAACTAGAGAAGCCTGCTGATTCCTCAGAACAATGTCATACTGCGTAGTTCCAAGGTGATATAACTTATGATTTGAGTGCCAGAGTTCTCTCCTTTTCTCATGTCTCTGATATAGATTTATTCTCTGATATATCAGAATCAGAAATATTAGAACCTTTCTTTGATGATCCTCCTCTCAGTCTACTAGATTCATCCCCCAAAAATTGTGATTTTTCACTAGATATTGACTTACCTTTGAGCAGCTCTTCCTCACAAGCTTGTATATCTGATTTAGAAGATTGTTTGTAGGCTGATATGCATGTCATGACACATATAATACCACCATCCATACCATCTACCATACCTCTGAATAATCCAAAGACTATACAAATCCCAAGATCACTAGTTGATTCCTCATTGGTCTCTTATGTAGTGATATTTATCTTACATGGTTTGAAGTCTTTCCTATCTTTCATTGGCTAGTTATACATGTCCTTAGTCATATTTGGAATGATATTAAACATGTTTGGATCTGTTCTAAACACTTATTGTTCAGATCTTAAGCCCATCCATCATTCAGATTTTTACACCTATCAGTTTTCCCCAATTGTTCATAATTTTCCTAGTCTAGCCCTATATCCTCATGGAGCCACTGAAGCCTTTGTCTTTGCTGTTCCATATTATAATGTTTCTGATATATCAGAGTTTTATCAGCCTCATTTCAGATCTATACAGGTGCTACAGCATATTGGAATATTTACATGTGATTCACATCACAATTTTGCAGCTATTCAGGGAATTGGGTGTGAAATAAATTGTCTTAACTTTTGTACTCTTTGAGAAGGAGTATGCACAGATCTCTTTTCCATTTCATATTATGTTTGCAGATCAGAGTTTGAAAGCAGCAAGAAGCATTCAGATAATGCTCCTACTTCATTAGATGCGGAGATACAAGGAGTCTCTCCTCTTCCTTCTTGCAGGTTCTACACTCCAGCATATGATCATGGAGTTCATGATTTATTCAACAAGTCTTCCATCCAGAAGCAGTTCACTCAGCTGATTCAAGTGAAGATAAGGATATGTTGAAGACATATTATTTCAAAATTTTTTGCCTTGTCCTATCTTGAGGGAGGATTTTTCCCATGTGGTTTTGCCTCTTTTCTCACTTTTCTGGATATAATAATTGTTAAAGGGTGACCATAGCCTTGTTGCTGGGCCCTATATGCATCCATATTTTTTGTCATACCATCATAAAGTCAGAATTATATGGGGGGTGTAGGAATATATTAAATCCACTCACAACTTAGGATAAAATAATTAATCATTATTTGATTAATTATTCACCCACTAGCTTAATTAGTTGGCATCCACTTGCACCTTAAAGTCAATACATGCCATCTATATCCTAGGAATGATTTATTTCCATTTCTGGGTTGATCTTGACCACCTTTTGACCATCCATAATTAGTATACAGGACTTTACAGCAGATTCTGCTTTGTTCTGCTTTTTCTGCTTTTCCTGCTTTTCTATGGATAAGATAAAAGCTAGTCAACTAGGAAACTGAAAGCTTTTGTTTCCAACCCATCCTCCATTAGTTTTTCTCCATTTTCTAGGATTAGCATGTTATTTCCATCTCCTTGAAAACTCACTCATTCTTTTTCCAACTCGTGAGGTCCTTGATAGATTTGGTAAGTGCTTTAGCCACCTATGGGGGTTTGCTATATTTTGGTAAGTCAACATTTTTGAGCTTTATGAGTTGTTTCCATACAATTTGATTTTCCTATGAGGGATGTACTATTTATGTACACTATTATTCATCATTATTCAATGGAAGGATACACACCAATATTCATCTCTTCATTCATGTGATTCAGTCTCTTTTTTTCTCTCTATTTTTCCTGTGTATGCTTGTGAGAATTCTTAGTAGCAAGATCTATTTCCTGTGCTTCTTCTTACCATCATTACACATAGCATTGATCTATTATTTCTATAGTATAGCTGGAGAAATGTGCCCCTCTATTGCTGCAACATGTCTTAGCTACTTTGCTCCTCAACCACTGAAGAAATCCTGTGAAATGATCTCTCTCATTGCCAGGATGATGGGCCTCCCTAGTCTTAGATATGGAATGTCATATATGTCTCATATTTGTGTCACACTGAGGTGTTATGCCTCCCTCTCTCCCTCTTGACACCGAACTGATCTCCTGTGAAGATAAAATCACTACACATAGAAGAAATCGGTAAAAATTTCACTTTAACACCCTTTTATAAGTCACTGAGAATTTAGGTCACGAAAACCCTAATTAGGGTTCCAAAACCCTAATTTCACTTTCATGCAAAATACACCTTTTCATCTTTCCTTGCTAACTTTTCAACATGAAGAATGTTGTAGATTTATTGATGAAATTTGTTAGTATTGAGTAGTTCTCTTGGTGTAAACAATATATAGACATTATTTCTATGAAATTGTGACCTTATTATCTCATGGCCCATTGTTTTGCAAAGAAAACAAGTGGGGAATCCCTAATTTGTATTTTTATATTTATACTTCCGAGGTAATTGGTAAAAGAAGATCACTTTGCACCATTTTTCAACTCTTACAAAATCTAGTATAATATAGCGTAGAGATGGGCTATTGGATCTATGATCACTACCCTAATTTGTATTTATACTTGTACTTTCTAGAAAATTGGTCAAATATGATCACTTTGTACAAATTTTGAACTCTTATATAATCTAATATAATATAGTGTTAATTTGTGTATAGTTTGATAATATCATCTTGTGTTTGCATACTTGCTTTCTTATTGCTTTTTGTATGTAATTATTTCCGTAATTGTACTGTGTTTATATAAAAAAAGTGTTACTTAATCATAGTCTATTGTACTTATTTCATGGGCTAATACTTACTACTCCTTATCTAAGCTATCTACATCCAAAATGATTACAATGAGAAGTGACATACCAAGAACACAAGTGTGCCTTGACTTTTCTCTTGTATTTAATTTGTACAAAAATACAAAAGAAGACACCATTGAACTATAATATTCAATGACCATCTTGCTATAAAAATTATTTTGTTTTCTTATCCCCCTTGCATTAATTTGTCTAGTATGTTAGCATGTCTTCCTTTGCATATCACATCCTTGGTGTTGTGGCCTCACGTTCACATGACTAAATTTGTAAATTCATTTGGGTCTACTTGCAATAGGGAATTGTGATCTTCCTCGTGGCATAGTTACATGCCTCTTGGGACCCTATAGAGTGCCTTGTTTTGGTCCTCTCAATATACAATATTTAATAATCATCCACAATTTCATACCGCAATGTTATCCCACTCACAATTTATGATTTGCATAGCACGGTTTCTTAATCCTCAAGGATTCAACCCTCGAAATTTTACTCATAAAACCTCTCCTCTTTAAAGTTGCTATTCCTCATAAAATTCTAAGTGGGGGGACTTTTCCTTGGCTTGGTATCTAGGACATAATCTAATTGACTAGAGAATTTCTCCATAATCTCATCTGACCTTTCTTGGTGGATTTGGTCTTCCTATAAATCATTTGATCTTGTTTCTTTATTGGCTTGTTTTCATGTAAATTATCCCCTTAATAAGGACATTTCAAATAACTTTAATTGATTTGCATTTTCTTGAAGTAGACACTTATATAAGGATGTAAAAAATTCAGAAATAAAGTCATATTCCATGAAGAAGCCAGCTCTCCAGAAAAAGTAGCCCGACAAGGACTAGATATCCTTTCTTACTTCCCTCAAACAAAAAACAACCCCATTCCAAGAATCATCATTCCTGAACAGCTGGACAAAAATACCCCTTGGGCTTATTTTGATGGTGCTTCTCAAGACTCGAACTATGGGGGTGGAGCCACTCTCTTCCTAAATCAACACCACCACCTTCAAATATCTATGGGGCTGGGATCTGGAACAAACAATTATGCTGAAATCATGGCTTTGAAGCTTCTCCTATGCCTCACAATTGAAAGAAAATGCAGAAATTTACAAATTTTTGGTGACTCACTGGTTGTAATAAACTGGATCAATAAAAATCAGAGATGCAGAAACACCTCACTAGATACACTTGTTGAAGAAGTTAGCAGACTTCTTGCAAATTTTGATTTTCTTTCGCTCAAACATGTCTACAGGGAGCGGAACATGGAAGCGAACAGACTTTCAAAGGCAGGAATAAGCTTGGCATGGGGAACATGGAAAATCATAGAAAAAAGGAGACAGAGGTCTATGAGTACTATCATAGGCCATTTTTGGATCTACCACAATAGAAAGATATTTTTGTAGTTCAAATACAAAATCGGACAAGACTTTTGGTTTAAACAAGAAGCTTACAATGCATCTCCTAGAGTTTTTCTCCTGATAGAAGGCTACAAGTTGCAAACAATCTTCTGTCTCAGCACCCACATCAAACAGACAGACAACACCTACTACAGTTTTTTTCTTGAGCGCACAAAAGAACAAAAAATAGTCTTTTCAGTCTTTTTCCGGCAGGAAGCTCCCCATGGAGAAATTTTGCAGAAATCATTTACAACTCAGCATTTTCTCTTTTGTTTTGATATGTACAAAAGAAGGAAAAACATCAGAAATGATGTGATCTTCATGATGTAACCTCTGCGTGAAGCAGGAACAATACATACTTTTGTATATAGATTTTGATTAATACAATCAGCTTTTTTTCTTAAGGAAAAAAATTAAGGATGTAACAAATTGAAAAAAAAACTTATGAATCTTCTCAAAGATTATAATGGTCCATGTTGAAGGGGCTTGTATTTTTTGTGCGGTCCCTATAAAATTTATTTATACAAGTGTAGTTACACTTTATCATAAATATGAAAACTGTTTTGTTGAGTGCTTCTTGGGACTTGTTGAGTGGCACCCTTTCAAAAGAACATTCAAGAAACCAAAATTTATTACATCTAGATAATCTCATTCAAACACACACACACAAGATAATGGAGAGTCCACTAACCATTGCATTCATTTCATTAGGTTTTGTATAATACTAACATAATTAGGGTAGTTTCATCTATTCCATTGTTAGCTTTTGGGGTTGGTCGAAAATAATTTCAACCTTTCTAAGAGAGTTATATGTCCCTTATCCACTTAGTGATACTTCATGGACATGGAAATGTCAATCCAATAAACTCTAAGACCATGTAGAAATTTTAAGAATCAGGAAATTAATGCAATTTTAAAATTTCACCTCAAGTTAATTGGACTGAGATTGCCATGTCCATGAAATATCACCAAGGGGATAAGGGACATAACATCCTTTTATCAAAGTTAAAAGTTTTTTGGACCAACTCCAAAAGATAACAATGGCATAGATGAAACTAAGCTAATTATGTTAGTATTCTATAAAAACTAATGAAATGAATGCAATGGTTAGTGGACTTACCATTATCTTATATTTGTGTGTTTGAATGAGATTATAAGATGTAATAAATTGTGGTTTCTTGAATGTTGTTTTGAAAGAGTGTCACTCAACAAGGCCCAAGAAGCACTCAACAACACAATTTTCATATTTATGATAAAGTGTAACTACTCTTATATAAATAATGTTTTTAGGGACCACACAAAAAATCCAAGCCCCTTTGATATGGAACATTATAATCTTTAATAAGATTGATAAGTTTTTTTCCAATTTGTTACATCCTTACATAAGTGTCTACTTCATGAGAATGCAAATAAATTAATGTTATTTGAAATGTCCTTATTGAGTGGAGAATTTGCACGAGAACAAGACAATAATGAAACAAGATCAAATGATATATAGGAAGACTAAATCCACCAAGAAAGGTGAGATGAGATTATGGGGAACTTCTCTAGTCAATTAGAATATGTATTAGAGACCAAGCCAAGGAAAAGTCTCCCCACTTAGAAGTTTATGAGGATTAGCAACTTCAAAGAGGGGAGGTTTTATGAGTCAAATTTATGGGGTTTAATCCTTAAGAACTTGTGTAAAGGCTATGCAAATCACAAATTGTGAGTGGGATAACATTGTGGTATGGCATTGTGAATGTTGATTAAAGATTGTATATTGAGAGGATCACAATAAGGAACCCTATAGGGTCCCAAGAGGCATGCAAGTATGCCATGATGAAGATCACAATTCCCTATTGCAAGTAGACCCAAATGGATTTACAAATTTAGTCATGTGAACTAGTGAGATCGCGACACCAAGGATGTGATATGCAAAGGAAGACATGCCAACACAGAGGACAAATTAATGCAAGGGAGATAAGAAAACAAAATATTGTTATAGCAATATATCCATTGAATACTATAGTTCAATGGTGTCTTCTTTTGGATTTTTGTATAAACATAAATATTAGAGAAAAGTCAAGGCACACTCATGCTCTTGGTATGTGACTTCTCATTGTAATCATTTTGGATGTGGATAGATTAGATAAGGATCATTAGGTCTTATCCCTTGAGATAAGTGAAATAGTTTGTGATTAAGTAATACGTTTTTTGATATAAACGCAATACAAAACGAAAATATTTACATACAAAAAGAAACAAGAAAGCAAGTATGCAAGCACCAGAGGATATTATCAAACTTACACAAATTAACACTATATTATATCAAATTATATAAGAGTTCAAAATTGTTGCAAAGTGATAATATTTGACCAATTTTCAATAAAGTACAAATACTAATACAAATTAGGTTAGTGATCATAGATCCAAATACCCATCTCTATGCTATATTATACTAGATTTTATAAGAGTTAAAAAATTGTGCAAAGTGATCATCTTTGACCAATTACCTAGGAAGTATAAATATAAAATACAAATTAAGGTTTTCCCACTTATTTTCTTTGCAAAGCAATGGGCCATGAATTTATAAGGTCACAAGTTTAGAGAAATAATTCCCATATATTCTTTACACCAAGAGAAATTCTCAATAATAACATACTTCATCAATAAATTTTCAACATTCTGCAATATGCCAACCTTTTCCAACAACACCATATCTTCAACCATATCTCTCACAAAGTGTTCCTACACATCAATATGGTTCATTTTAGAATGATAAACACTGTTTTTTCCAAAAATATTCCACTCTAATTATCACAATCTAACCTTACAACTTTCTATACAAACTCAGTGCTTGAAAACAATTCCTACAACCATACAACTTCTTTACTTGCATGGGTGGTTTCCATGTATTTAGCTTATATAGTTGAAAATGAAACTACATCCTATTTGTTTCTCATCCAACTAATAACTCCTTCAAATAGGTTAAACAAATAACCACTTGTAGATCTTATGTGATCAAGATCTCTAACCCATTCTACATCAACAAATCCTTGTACATCTATCACTATGTCTAGTCTTTGTATTCCTTGGTAGCATATTGCAATAATTTATTGTGTCTCACAAATACATGAATCCCCTCTTTACATGTCCAATGATTCTTCAATGGTTTTGACATATATCTACTCAAAACTTCCACTACACGGGAAATGCCCGATTTAGTGCATACCATTACATACGTCAAATTGATAACAACACTAACATAGGGAACTCATGATGCATCATCTTCCTCTTCCCATTTCTTCTTTGGAAACACATGCACAAATTATGGATACTATCACTGTGTTGAAACGATGTAGAAATTTCGACATTCAGACATTGATGGAACAACGTTTTAGAACATTGTCTTGACACTCCTAGTTTTTAAAAATAATTGCACCGAGAGTAACGAGGTGCTCTACAGCCCAGTATGGGGGAGATGTTGACGCGTATGTAACGTAACACTACAAAAAATAATTAGTTTAAAAAATAAATTCACGTTGGCTCACAAAATAAAAAATTAAAACAAATGAAAAAGTAATTAAAGAATTCATGGTGGCTTATAAAATGAAAAAAATTAAAACCAACATAAATCCACTGAAAATTATGTGTAAATTTTTCTAAACATGTAAAAAAGTTAAGATAAAAAATATTTACACTTCAAGAAATTGGATCTCTCTCAGTGCTTGGTAGATTCGAGTTTAAGATGGATCTATGCGAGTGGAAATATATCGTAATATATCTATTTGTTGTAGGTATACTGATGTCTTCGAGAATATCTATAATTGCCACGTAGTTGGAAGGGATGTCAGAACGAGGCCGTAATAACAATGTTGTAAGTGGAAGTTGGATGGCCAATGAGAAATTTGTGGCATACCTAATCCAATGTTTTTAAACGTTTGTACATCAAATGGGTTATCAAATGATTCTTGTAAAATGGGACCTTTTGTAGTAGTGACTATAGAGGTCTGATACAAATGATGTTGGATTTTATGACAAGTACATGAGCAGAGTTCAACATAAAGTGTGTGAAAAGTAAATATTAGATTGAGTTTTTATTAGCAATCATCAACTTATATAACCCTAAATTAAGAAAACCAACTCAACAAATCAAGAGATAAAATCCCAAGACGACCTTTAAAACTAGCAACTAATTACAATAATATGTTTAGTTAGATATAGGATCTCAACCAACCCATGAGAATAGGAAACTATCTCAACCACTCCATCAGAATAAGAAACCAAAAGGCTTCATCACTTCAAACCACAATAATATGCACTCAATACAAATAAGAATATGAAACAAATATCCCATATGAGATAATTAGATAAATCTATCATATGGTAAAAACACTTATTAGTAAGAATCCCTATCATTCCTCCCAACAATAGAAACAATGGCCTCCAATGTTTTCAGGAAAGAAGGGAAGCATTATTTCTTTTGGTGCTCAGAAATTCAATGAGCAGAAGATGATTATGTGAAACAATATCCGAGTCATGATATGTGTTGATGGCATCGTGGATATTTAATTGCTTCAAAATATCACGATGGAAATCATTGTGAACCTTAATGGAGGCTTCAAGTGATGAACAATGTTGAATTGGTTTGTGAACCAATGAGAAGAGTCTAGCAAATTTGAACTTTCGAGCATGAAGAGAACTTTGTGTCAGGTGAGAAACTTTGAAGTTTATAGAATTTCCTACCAAGGTGGTGTCTCGTGGAAACTAATACTGATTAGAAAAAAATCAAATGACGAAGGAGGAGGTGTATAAGAGTACTCAAATTTAATGCATAGATGAGGGGCTTCAAATTTGGAACAAAATTTTGTTATGGATAATGTGTCGCATAAACATTAAAGAAATATTTATAGGATCATCTTGTTGTGGTAGTTAAAATACACTACAAACAAGATACTTGATGTTATCTTTATTCAATAGATAAGCGTTGTTTAATGCATCATATTGGGTGTTCCAACCATATTGATATGGTCGATCAAGTAACAAATGACAACAATCAATATTAGTCATAGTACAAGTTACCTTATCTATAATTATATGACCGAAATCAAATGAGGAGGCACATGTGTGCATGATTCTAGAAGTGGAAGCGTGATCCTTCCTTCCAAATGGATAAAGACGAGGATTAGGGTCAATTGTGTTAGATTATTGATAAATATGCATCAACGTATAACAATAAATTTACTAACATGAAAATTAATAACCGAAATTTAATTGGTATAATCTCCTATCAATACAGACACCAAATAATCAATAACATATGCAATATAGGAAAGGAAAGAGAAAAGAGGGAGGACTGATTTTACATGGTAAAACCCCAAGATGGGTAAACATCAATGAAAGGCTTAATCTTCTTATTCTTCGGAAAAATTTCTCTCTTATAATGGTTTGACATCCTCACATAAGCATCACATCACACTCCATCTTCACTTCATGTCATAATGACTCAACACCACGTGTAACAAATGACTCTCATTCACCTCTATTATATAGTTAGAGGTATGGATGATCACATCCCATAATACATGTAGGATAAATATATTTCCACCTCTCCTATATAAAAGAATGGTAATAGGAGAATATTACTCCATGATGCATGTGGGATAAATCATTTTTCATAATATTAGAGAGTTGTTGGCTCAACCCTCAACCAAAAAAACCCAGTCGACAGGGGTCCCCTTTGTCGACACTCGAATCATCACGATCTCCCTGAGCATTGGCCTAGACAGGTTTTACCCTGTCCAACAACAACTGCAGAGCAGATGAGGTCTCACCCGAGATGTTCGAGGGAGGGTTGATAGAACCAAGTTTCCATAGTATAGAAGAGGGTTAGGGCATCGACGGTTCGTCAACTCAACAACCAGATCAGATTAACTTCTTTAACAGAACCGGTCATCATTGCACATCATTCATTCATAACTAGAACATATATGCCAGTGCAGAAACATATCTAAAAAGATAACAACAGTCATAAACAGTAAACATTGCATCATAGATCCATATTCCAGATTCACTTAGAATTCGTCATTGAGTTTATAGGAACAAAAAGACAGAAAAAGATAAAGGAAGACAACAACAATTCATATCAACATCCATCTTATCATATTACTTTTGCACATCCACCCATAGATCAAAATAGATAACAATTCGTTTACAATAGTTCAATTGATCTATCACATCAATCGTTCTCCGATATTCTCATTCACAATTCATCTTTCTATATATAGGCTTGCTCCTTTACATTAATGGTACACTTCTAACTAACTCCTAACTGATTTAACAAACTAATGACCAATATCCACAAAAAATGGTCAACAGGTACAAAAGGAGACACAAAATAATCAAAATTAGTCTATCTTCCGCCTATCGCGCTATCTTTGTCTTGCGTGGTGTCTTATGAGCTTGCGCATCATCGCGGATACTGCGTAACTTACCCCAACCCATTGCCAACAGGCCCCCAACAAATTCTTGTGGCTCATCCTCAAGCCACGTCAGACATACTTAGTGTACTCATTAACCTTAATCTTGAAGTCCTCATATTGCTGAGAAATTTCTGTGACTTGTGCTTTGACTTTCTCAGCAACATCCTGACATGTAAGGGGATCTTGATTCAACGGGTGCTCTACCATCTTGGCATTGACCTCTTTCTTGCCATCCTACATTTCCTGCAATGTAGCAAGTGATTTTCCTGACAGTTGTGCGCTAATCTCCTGGAACTCGTCGAGCTGGTCACTGCGTTTCTGCTGTCACTCCTGTGCCTTTGCAACTCGCTGCTGGAGCTCCTTCAGTTTTGTAGATCGTGTGATCGACACAATTGGTGGAATTGTCCTTAACGCCATATTCAATTTTGCCAACTGGGTCTCGTCTTCCTACAACTGCTGGGTTAGTTGATCGAGCTGCTGATCCTGAATGACACTACCCCAAAATTGTGTTGTTTCCTCTGTGAACTTCTTTGCGTCCTGCTCCATGTCTTCAAACTGTGTCACAATCTCTTCAATGGAACTCTTTCTTTCTGCAACCTACTCTGGTGGTGTCTTTGGGTAAACCATAGAATTTAACAGGCCATTGTCCAATTGGAGCTGTGCGATAACTTATCCAAGTTGCTTGGCCTTGGAAACTACGTCCATCTCTGCTATTCTTTCAGGGATGCACTGGAAGGCGTTTGTAATGGCCTCTTCATGTTCGAGGGAGGGTTGAGGGAACCAAGTTTTCACAGTATAGAAGAGGGTTAGG
This sequence comes from Pseudotsuga menziesii, assembly GCA_001517045.1. Taxonomy (NCBI): domain Eukaryota; kingdom Viridiplantae; phylum Streptophyta; class Pinopsida; order Pinales; family Pinaceae; genus Pseudotsuga; species Pseudotsuga menziesii. The sequence continues at coordinate 239,236 of LPNX010430165.1, forward strand.
GAATCTACGGTTCGTCAACTCAACAACCAGATAAGATCAAAATTTTTAATAGAACTAGTCGTCATTGTACATCATTCATTCATAACTGGAACATATCTACCAGTGCGAAAACAGATCTAAAAGGATAACAACATTCATAAACAGTAAACATCACATCATAGATCCATATTTCATATTTACTTAGCATTCGTCATTGGTTTATAGGAACAGAAAGACATAAAAACATAAAAGAAGACAACAACGATTAAGGTCAACATCCGTCTTATCATATTACTTCTACGCATCCACCCACAGATCAAAACATATAACAATTCGTCTACAATAGTTCAATTGATTTATCACAACAATCATTCTTCGATATCCTCATTCACAATTATTCTTTCTATATATAGGCTTATGCCTTTACATTCATGGTCCACTTCTAACTAAATCCTAACTGATTTAACTGACTAATGGCCAATATCCACAAAAAATGGCCAACAAGTACAAAAAGAGACACACAATAATCAAAATTAGTCTATCTTCCGCTTATCGCACTATCTTTGTCTTGCAAGGTGTCTTCTGAGCTTGCGCAACATCATGGATGCTGCACAAATTACCCCAAACCCTTTCCAACATGCCCCCAACATAGTCTTGTGGCTCATCCTTGAGCCATGTTAGACAGACTGAGTATACTCATTAATCTTAATCTTGAAGTCCTCGTATTGCTGAGAAATTTTTGTGACTTGTGCTTTGAATTTCTCAGCAACATCCTGACATGTAAGGTGATCCTACTTCAATGGGTGCTCCATCGTCTTGGAATTGACCTATTTCTTGCCATCCTACACCGCCTGTAGTGCAACAACTTCTTTTCTTGATATTTGTGTGCCAATCTCCTGGAACTCATTGAGTTGGTCACTGCATTTCCGCTATCGCTCCTATGCCTTTGCTACTCGCTGCTGGAGATCCTTTAGTTTTGCAGATCATTTGATTAACACAATTGGCAGAATTGTTCTTAATGCTGTCTTTAATGTTGCAAACTGGGTCTTGGATTCCTACAATTGCTGGGTTAGTTGATCGAGCTGCTCAACCCGAGCGACACTATCCCAAAATTGTGTCATTTCCTCTGTGAACTTCTTTGCGTCCTGCTCCATGTATTCAAACTGTGTCGCAATCTCTTCAATGGAACTCTTTCTTTCTGCAACTGGCTCTGGTGGTGTCTCTGGGTAAACCATGGAATTTAATAGGACGTTGTCCATTTGGAGTCGTGTGATAAATTTTCTAGGTCACTTGGTGTTGGCAACTAGGTCCATCTCTACCGTGCATTCATGGATGTATTGGCAGGCGTTTGTAATGGCTCTTCTACCTTCCCCTAACAGGTGATTAGCTGCGCCTTCTCAATAACAAGGCAGTCAGTTTCCTTTGTCAATTCAATAATCTCCTCACTATCCTTCCTCTTTAGTTCATCCTTCACCATCTTCAATTCCGCGATCTCCTGTGTTCTTTCTGCTACTAGTTGCTCCTTTACCTGTCGTAGCTCCTCTACTTCCTTCCTCAGTTTCTCATCTTCAACTTGCACCTCGAGATACCGTTCATTGATCTCCTTATGCCTATCATCCAAATCCTGGTTGGTGACCTGCTGCATGTGTAATATCGTCTGGGTCGATAATTTGTTGATGTCCAATGCAATGCTCTGTAGTTGCTATAGTGAGGAGTTGATATGCTTTTGTCTAGTGTTGATCGCAGTCGGGGGAACCTGAACGTTCCTAGCCTATGGCTTAGTGCTAATCTACGTGAAGTCCTGCACAACTTCACCTTCTGGTCCTCTTCTTGCTACAACATTATATATAGAATCTAGCTTTGTGCATACCTCAACAAAACCTTCTTGGGCAGAGCTCTGCATTTCTTTTACAACAACATCAGCGAAATCCATGGCGACCTTAATGGTCTCTGTAATTGTGCTTCCAAAGCAGATCTGGTACTGTTGGTGGCATCTTGGTCCATTTTCTGCTTCATCCTGATCTCTTTAAAGATACATTGTGCCTCAACATCGATGGGGGTTTCTGTGGAGGATTCGCCATCAGAGTCATGGTGACTCTGCTATTCGGCTCCTTTGACCGGATGCTCTGGTGCGTTTGTAGGTGGTCTCGTCGATACTTCCTCGACACTTACTGGTTCACACCATTCTGTTGGCCAATCTTGAATTGCTGCATCCAAGTCTTCATTTGTCACTTTATCAGCCATTGGTAGCCATTGCTGGTTAGGGTCGTGGCGATCTTGGATCTGAATAGTGTGCAGTCCGATGGAAAACCGTAGAATCCGATGATATTTTACTGTTTCCGCGTCTGATATCCATGGGATTTTGACAACTACTGCTTATAGCATCTCCCAGTAGACCCTATAGTGGATCGTGCAATCCGCTTGCCGACTGGCCTCTTCTACCCACCACAAATTCTGGTATCGAGCGCCTTTGCATACTTTAACAACCTCCACATCCATGTGTTGGTAGTCTTCTGGCTCCATCTAAGCCACTAACACAATCAAGATCAGTAACCGACTGTAAGTAAAGGGACGCTCCCCGGCCTGGACCGCGACTGCATCCTCTATCAACTGATTCAACAAAAAGAGGGACTAGTTCATTTGGAATCCCTCAACGCACTACTGTGCGCATGCAATCACCCCTGAGTTGCACTGATCATGGTGATTCTTTCTAACAATTTTTATTCCCAAAAGATGTGCGCCAATACGCACGACCCTCTCATTAATACTGTCGATGCGATAAGCTCTGCCTCTCCTTCAACTGTGCCGTAAGCCGCTTATCATCATCTCTTCCTCTAAAGTATTGTGATGGGTATGCCCCATCCTTTGGCAACCCTGTGATATTCGATATCAAGTCTAGTGTAATCATGATTAGCGTGTCCAACCATAGCATCCCTCCATGAAAACACGCATTTGCTTCATTCAACCACCCAAAATGCGACATGTTGATAGGCCCCAACAACCCGGATTTGTCCAGCCCTTGTGCCCATGGTTGCAGAATGCACTCAATTGGGCCGCTGCGACTGAAGGGAGTGAATCATAGGGATAATCCTCTACGTCCTTCCACAAAAACAAATCATGGTCATCATACTTCATCTTTATCAATGTAGGGACAATGTCAATGGTGCATGTCATTCGTGCCAGTCGCGGCGACATTTTTGGCTAATACTTCTGATTTTTAGTTAGACGTCACGGTTTTGCACTTGGGTGGGTGGGAGAAATGTACCCTGGAATATCCTTCACGAAAACCCTGGTGCAGACCACCAATTCCAGAACCCTGGAGTTGGATGGCCCCATTTGCGCTGTTCCTTCTCCTTGCGCCCTGATAGAGGTTCGTGTCTGTCTTTTCTGTGGCAACGTGGAGCTCGGCTTCTAGCCCTTCCACTTTTCTCTTGAGATCGATGAGGATCCTATAGACATGTTTATGATTTCTTCAACAATGGCGGTTGGACGAACTGGTGACTCCCACTCACTTGAAATCTCCATAGTGTCAAGGTTACTCAACATGCCTCACCAGTACGCCTTACTAAGTTAACGCACTAGTCACACTCTCTTGCTATCGCTTGGAACTCACACAACTTACTTAGCTCTGTATTTCTCTCGTCTTGGATTTGTTAGAATAATCAACCCATAGTTACCTACCTTAGACATTAATTTAATTATTTTTTTCTTATTACCTAGTTTCCTAGATTCCGTTCTATGCTAGTTGCCTTCTACAAGTCCTAGAAGTCAACACATGCTAAAAATGAGTCATGGAGCACTTGGGAAACATCCTGGAAACCCAATTTAGCATGTCTTATTTATTCCAGATCCTCCAAAGTGCATATCTATTTTTTCTGAAAAGCTGCCTTGTTTTATTCTGAAGGCAAAAGGAAAAGCTAGACTAGGTGTAGTTGACTTGTTTTTTTCCCACATCATCCTCTCTCCTTTTCTCCAAATAAAAGAATGTATGAGTTTTCTTTCCATCCCTCTTTAGCTTTCCCACTTGACTTAGCAAATTCATGAGCATATTCATAGATTTGGACACTACTTTATGCACCTATGGGGGATTTGACTAGATTTAAGAAGCCTACTTTTTGACGATTTCGAATGGAATCTTTATGCATTTGATTCTCTCATGTAATGATATATTGTAGCAGCCTATTAATTCACAAGGTTGGCTATTGTACACTTATTGAATACAGATTAGTGTTATGCTCCAATTTCAGTCTCGTTTGGTGTGAATTTTGCATGTTTGATTAGCAATTTTGTGAGTGTAATTGTTCTATATCTTGGGTTCAATTTCCATATGGTATCAGAGCCTTTGTAGATTGATTTATCTCCTTCTTTATTGCTATTGCAGGTTCTACATCTTGACTCGAAGCGCATTCTGTTGACTGGAGGGCACAGTTTCTGAGTTATGGACCAATCTCAGAAGATCATCTTGACTCCACTCAATTTCTTTGAGTGGAAAGATGAGATGGAGATATTGCTGAGAGTGAAAGGTCTCTACAGGGTGACTATGGAAATTGAGGTAGAGCCCAATGCAACTGCAGAGAAAATTAAATGGCACAACAGGAGGGATGAGGCCTATGGTCTTTTGTGTCTGAGCATTTCAAGAGACCTCCTCTTCCATCTTGATGGATTGACATCACCTAATGAAGCATGGGAGAAGCTATAATATCTTTTTGGAAAGACAAATGAGATGAGAGGACATCAAATCGAGAATGAGATGATCTCCTTGAGTCCTAGTAGCTTCGAATCATTGCAACTCTAGTTTTCCAAGTTTAAGGCCCTTGTTTTGCAGTTGAAATAGTGTGGGATCAAAAAGAAGGAAGAGCAACTAGTTTTGGCCATACTCTCTAAGCTTGGTACTGACTATTCAGTGTTTGTTTCGACCTTCCATGCCACTAAGTTAACATCTCGAGCCTGGAATATGCCTAAGCTTGCAGAGTTCATGGAATTCCTCAAACAGGAGCAAGATAAGTTGGTGATGATGGGCACCATAAAACCTTCCAAAGACCAAGATTTGGTTGCTGGAGATTCAAGGGTGGATTCAAAAAGAAAGAAAAAAGCTAAAAATCCACCTGAGCAAAAGAGAGACAAGAACAAGTCTCAAGAGGAGCCCCAAGGTTCCAAGAAGAACTCCCAGAAGAACAAGAACAAAGGAGAAATGAGAAAGTGTGCATACTGCAGTAAGGGCTATCATCTAGAGAGCTCTTGTATGAATAAGAAAATTAACATGTTGACCTAACTCCTGGAGAATAATAACATCTCCCTTCCTAATTGCTAAAAGAAGAGGGAAGGAGGATCAAATTCAGAGGACAGAGAGAGAGTACATGGCTTGATTGTTGGCACATCAAGCTCACCTAGCTTCATCATAGACTCTGGAGCTTCTAGACATATGGTTTCGACAAAATATACATTCTCCTCTCTTGACATGTTTAAAGGTCCACCAATAGTTTTGGGAGATGACTCTCTCACTGACAGTTTGGGGAAGAGAAGGATTGATCTTGACCATGGTAAGTTCAATAATGTGTTGTATGTTCCAGGTCTTGCCTCTAATCTCTTGTCAGTGTATCAAATGACTCATATTGGGTCTCCAAATAAGGTCATCTTCTCCCCTGATGATGTTGAAATCACTGAGATTTCGAATTGTAAATTCATAGCAAAAGGTGTTGTAGATCACACTTCAAAGGTACACAAGTTTTCCCATTTTCTACCCTACTCAAACCCCTCTGCTCTTCTGATTCATGCTAATGAATCAAGCAAGCTTTGGCATGAAATATTTGTCCATCTTAACTAAAAGTATCTTTTTTATTTGAGTGAAAAAGATATGGTCATAGGGTTACCAAAGATCAAGTTTTCTAAGGGAGTCTGTCAAGGTTGTATCCTAGGAAAACACGGAGAGCACAAGTATGAGAAAGTTAGCCATGAGAGTACCTCTGCACCTCTTGAGCTGATCCACAGTGAAATTGCTGGTCCATTCCCTCATATGTCCATGATTCAAACCAAATATGCACTGACCTTCATAGATGACTTTTCCAGGTATTGTTGGGTTCACTTCCTAAAGCATAAGTCTGAATTTTTTGACCTCTTCAAAGTCTTTAGAGCCTTGGTTGAAAACCAGTATAGGAGGAAACTCAAGGTCCTCATATCTGAAAATGGTGGTGAGTATGTCAAGTCTGATTTCATTCAGTATTGTAAATATGTAGGTATTCAAATGCAGCATTCAATCCCTTACACACCACAGCAAAATGGTGTTGCTGAGAGAAAAAATAGATCACTGAAGGGGATGGAAACCTGCATGATGGAGGATAAGAATTTGCCACCAAGTTTTTGGTCTGAGGCTATAAATTGTACATCCTACATCCAGAATAGGGTGCCTCATAAGCATCTTGGAGTGGGCACAAGCCAGATGTGACCCATTTCAGGATTTTTGGCTCAAAGGCTTGGGCTAGAATTCCAACTGAAAAGAGGAAGGATTTGCAGCCCCGAAGCCAAGAGTGCCTATTTTTTGGGTATTTTGAATATTCAAAAGGGTACAATTTGATAAACTTTAGCACTAACAAAGCTTTCATTTAAAGAAGTGTTCAGTTCCAAGAAGATCCTTTAGTAGCAATTGAAGTTGGAGAGTCTTCTTCACCACCAGATCCATTGATTGTAAGTGAAGAAACTAATGAGTTCGCTGATTCTGATATGTCTGATAATGATGATTTGATTGCAGATTATAATAGTCCTACAAGACCAAAATGGGCAGCAAAGACCATTCATGCAGCTAGGGAACTAGTTGGAAATCCTAGTGACACTAGGAGGACTAGATCTCAATTTGAGAGTGCCCTTTGTGTGAAAGATCCTCTATTTGCTGAGAAGTGCTATATGATGGTTGAATTAGATCCACAGACATATGAAGATGCAACACACGATCCAAGATGGAAAACAACCATGAAAGAAGAATTCAGCTTGCTCTAGAAGAACAACACTTGGGAACTGGTTGATCTCCCCCGAGGGAGGAAGCTAGTTCAATGTAAGTGGGTTTTCAAGACTAAGTTTGTTGCTGATGGTTCAAATTTGGAATATAAGGAAATATTGGTAGCCAATGGATACTCACAAGTACATGGTATTGACTACAATGAAACCTTTGCACCAGTGGCAAAGATGGACACCATAAGGCTAGCTTTAGCCATTGCAGCTTCGAAGTAGTGGGAGGTACATCACATGGATGTGAAGTGTGCTTTCCTAAATGGAGATATCACTGAAGAGATTTACATGCATAAACCTGAAGGGTTTGTTTCTAATCCATCTTTAGTATGTAGGTTAAAGAAATCCTTGTATGGGCTCAAGCAAGCCCCCAGGGCTTGGTATGCCAAGATTGATGGATTTTTGCTATCACTGAGTTTTGTTCGATGCAAGTCTAATCCTAATGTCTATTTGAAGCTGATTCATGGTTCTTTGATGATTATTGTCTTGTATGTGGATGAACTTCTGATTATAGGAAGTTCAAAGAAAGAGATTGCCTCCCTGAAGGATGCAATGAACCATGCATTTTCTATGATAGATTTGGGATTGTTGAGCCAATTCTTGGGTCTTGAAATTGCTCAATACCAACATGGAATCAAATTACATCAGTCCAAGTATGATTTGGATTTGCTGAACAATTTCAAGATGAAAGATTGCAAGCCAAGCAAGATTCCCTTCCTTTCAGGAGTTAAGCTTGAAGAAGCAGGTTCTTCTCCTATGGCAAATAATACACTGGATAGGCAGTTGATTGGGTGTTTGGTTTATCTTACACACACTCGACCTGATATATCTTATGCAGTTAGTGTGTCTTCGAGATACATGGATCAGCCTCATGAGATCCACTGGAGAGCAGCCAAAAGGACCCTAAACTTTGTTCAAGGAACAAGAACTCATGGGATCTTCTAGAAAGCAAAACTTGATCTTGATTTGATTGGGTTTACTGACAGTTATTGGGTAGGTGACAACACAGATCGAAATTCTACATCATAATATGTGTTCATTCTTGCAGAAGGACCAATCAACTGGTCAAGCAAGAAGCAGAGTGCCATAGCACTCTCATCTATAGAAGCAGAGTATAGAGGAGTTGTAAATGCAGCAACTCAATGTTTGTGGTTGTAGGGGATACTTGGAGAATGTGGTTTCGAGTCAGAGTTTTCAACTATTATATACTATGATAATCAGAGCACCATTCGAATCTGCAATGATCCAGTTCATAAAAAATGAACCAAGCACATTGAGATCCATATGCACTACATCAGACAACTTGTGCATGATGGCACCATTGATCTACTCTTCTGTGCATCTTCAGAAGAAGTAGCAGACATATTCACCAATTTTTTTTGTGAGAAGACCTTCAGCAATCTCATATCACTTCTAGGGATTGCTGATCATGCTGTGAAGCATGATTGATGACAAGATTTCCAAAATTTTGTTTTCCCTGTCCATGTTTAAGGGAGGATTTTCCCATTGGGTTTTTGCCTCTTTCCTTGGTTGTATGGACAAGCAGTATGTAAAGGGTGACTAAGCCTTGTTGCTAGGCCCTAAATTTTTTCGATATTTAATCATAAAGTCAGGCTTAAGGGGGGGTGTTAGAATAATTAACCCATAGTTACCTACCTTAAACATTAATTTAATTATTTTTGTCTTATTATATAGTTTCCTAGATTCCATTCTATGCTAGTTGCCTTCTATAAGTCCTAGAAGTCAACACATGCTAAAACTGAGTCACGGAGTGCTTGGGAAACATCTTGGAAACCCAATTTAGCATGTCTACTTTATTCCAGATCCTCCAAAGTGCATATTTGCTTTTTTTGAAAATCTGCCTTGTTTTATTCTGATTTAAGGCAAAAGGAAAAGCTGAACTAGGTGTAGTTGACTTATTTTTTGCCCACATCATCCTCCCTCCTTTTCTCCAAATAAAAGCATGTATCAGTTTTCTTTTCATCCCTCTTTATATTTACCACTTGACTTAGCAAATTCATGAGCATCTTCATAGATTTGGAAACTGCTTTATGCACATATGGGGGATTTGACTAGATTTAGTAAGCCTACTTTTTGACTATTTCGAATGGCATATTTATGCATTTGATTCTCTCATGTAATGATATATTGCAGTAGCCTATTACTTCACAAGGTAGGCTATTGTACACTTATTGAATACAGATTAGTGTTATGCTCCAATTTCAGTCTCCTTTGGTGTGGATTTTGCATGTTTGATTAGAAATTTTGTGAGTGTAATTGTTCTATCTCTTGGGTTCAATTTCCACAGGCTTAGCACAATGGTGCTGTCATCCTGCATCCTGTGCCTTCTTATAGCATTTCATTAATCTATCCTCGTCATTAAGAAATCACCCACAACCATCAAAATCCATCATTAACAATCTGAATCCATTGTCAATCCTATCTCTCTAATGGTTGGATCGGCCATAAATGCATGTTGCTTCAATGAACACCACCAGTTCACTGCTCTTAACTGTCTGTATTTATTTCTGATTTGACCAAATCGCAGCCTTGTGACTATTGCGGTCTGGCTACCAAACTATGCTAATGTCTCCTATTCGTGCGCAGTCCCTTGCTTTTGGCGCACCCTTCCTTTTTCTATCTGTCCTATATATATTTTTTCATTACGCAGTGCCTTAGGAATTGCGTGGTTCTTTCTCCATCCGATATGGCTTCACATGGCTTCCATTCACAAGTTTTGGCAGCACCGCCCCATCTAACTGCTGTAATTGAACGATACCCCCATAGGTAATAGAGTTAACAAGATAGGGTCCTAACTAGTGCATCTGTAACTTAACTGGATGCTTCAAGAACTTGCCATCGCAGAGCATCACTAAATCTCCTTGCTGAAAATGTTTGTTTTTGATATGGTGATCATGCCAGGCCTTTTGTCGATCCTTCTCGATGCGCTAATGGAATCCTGCAATAAAATGGTCTTCTTCAAGATGTATTAACTGTTCTGCACACTCTTCTAGTGCGACTTCATGATCCATGCATATCTAGGCTGCAATGCACAGATTGGGGATGATTTACTCCATAGGCATGACTCCCTCTTTCACATATACTAATTTGAATGGTGTTTTCTATGCCAACCTCTTGCAAGTGGTGCGATACGCCCATAACACAACTGGAATTTTCAAATCCCAGTCATCTCGGTTGGCATTACATTCTTTTGTAAGCACATGTTCCAATATTTTGTTGAAGGATTTTATGGTCTCGTTTTCCCCTGGATGATATGGTGTACTTTTATTGTGCTGTATTTGTAGTTCCTTCGTCAATGCTCGTACTGTGCAATTGATAAAATGGCTACCCTGGTCACTTATCTCTTGGACATCCAAACCATGTCACAATGTGATTAATTAAAAATCTTGCTACTGTCGCAGTAGTGCAGTACACAACTGGTGTAGCCTCCGCCCATCGAGTCAAGTAGTTTGTTGCTGTGATTATGTACCGCACAAGATTTGTTTTTCCGGGTGGGTTGATTGGACCCATGAAATACACATCCCATTTATCAAAAGGTTGCAAAGTCACCTGCGACACTAGCAACCTCTTATCTCATCGCGATGGTTTCCCAATGTGTTGATAGACATCGCAACTTTGTGCATAATCTGCCACATCGTTGTGGATGGTAGGTCACCAAAGACCTGCGCGAAGCACCTTCCTTGCTGTTGCACAACCCCTGTAGTGGCCCCAACAAATCCTGTATGTGCTTCCTCTAAGATCTTCCCTTTTTTCATGTGGTAGGACACACCACCTCAAGATTTCATCTGGTGCCAGCTTATACAGGTGTCGGACAATCAACTGATAATTAGAATATTTAACCACCAACTTATTCTTTTGACTTATGGAAAGTTCTTCTAGTGTGATTCATGTTGTCAAGAACTAGATTATTGGGGCATAATGGTCGTCTGCCATGTCAACTCGAAATAACTACGCATCGGGTGGTCCATCTTCAATATTAGTAGACTCTTTGCATGTTTTGATTCTAGATAAATGATCGGGGCCAACATTCAAGTGACCTAGCCTTACAATTATGTCAAAATCGAATTCCTGAAAGAGAAGTAACCAATGACATATCTGCCCCCCATCATAGGCTTATTGACCATTTACTTCAAAGCAGAGTGGTCAGTAAACATTTTGAAGTGGCCACCTAAGAGGTAATGTCTGAATTTTTGCAGTGCATAGACCATCGCTAGACCTTCATGCTTTGTGGTTGTGTAATTCTTCTCAGTGAATGATAACTTCCAAACAACGAAAGCAATTCGGTGATCCAGATCTCCTTCTCCAGGCTATGCGTGCACTATTCCTTGCACAATAGAAGATGCATCAACATGCACGTGGAATTATTTATTCCAATATGGTAATACAAGTATCGGTGCTGAAGCCATCTTGGCCTTTAGTGTGTCAAAGATACCTTGAAATTATGGACTCCAGATAAATACAACAACCTTCTTCAGTAGTTTCTCCATCGGGGCAATGGTTGCATCATACACTTTAATGAATTTGCGATAGCATCCATTGTGCCCCAACGTTGCCCTAAGCATCTTTACATTGGTCAGTGGTGGAAAGCTCAAAATGAGTGATATCTTTGCAGGGTCAACCAATAATCCTTGTTTGCACACAATGTGACCCAACAGGATCCCAAATGGTGCGCAGAAAATGCGCTTCTTGGAGTTCATCGCAAACTGATGCTGTCGACACCTCTCCAACATCAGTGAAAGGTTTTCCAAATGATCCTTGATTAGGCCATACACTATCCAATCATCCATATACACCTGTAGGAACTTCTGAATGAAATATTTAAATGCTGCGACAACCACTCAGGAAAATATTACGGGTGCATTCTTCAACCCAAACGACATCACCGTGTATTGGAAGCAGCCCCACTCAGTGACAAAGTTAGTTTTGTGTCGATCGTCCTTAGAAATTCTGATCTGGTGATAACCAGAGAATCCGTTTGTGAAAGAGTACATTTCTTGACCATCTACTCCAATTAACGGAGTCAGAAATGGGTCATGCATATAGGAATCATTCAATTTTCTTAAGTCGACATAGATCCGAACTTCACCTATTTTCTTGTCTTGGACCACCATGGGACTGATCCATTCTGATTCTTCTACCGGCTCAATGATTCCAGCCTCCAACATTCAATCAAGTTCAACCTTAAATTTTTCTTTGTACCACGGATTTAAGTGATACAATCTCTCTCACACCAGTTTCACATCTGGTTGTAGTGGGATTTCATCTCTCCGAGATTTCCCAGTATCCCCTTCATCTCTGTGAACTTAGTCGGAAAGAGATATTGAAATTCATGTAGCAGGTCCATGATTCTTGCCATGGTCTCCTCATCCCAATATTCCTCAACACTGACAAACTTCAGGTTCTCTTCTGTCCCAATGTTAAATTTCCATATCTTCAACGACTGACTCATGGGATCAGTTGGTACATCTGGTGCTGCAACATCCCTACTTCCTTTTGTCTCTAGGATATTGATATTCCATATTTCATCATCATCTGTAGTCTCTCCAAACATGTTATAGCATTCCGTTATCGACTATATGTGGCAGTGCACATATGGATCCACAGGGTATGTGACTGGTACAATCTTTAAGACCACGTCCCGAATAATTTGGAATGCATTGTTAACATCAGGGTTTAGCATCTTCAAAGCGAAAGGTTTTCGCAAAACAAACCGTCATCTCCTCCCCAGTGGTTATGTCCCTTCGCAGTTCCATGACTACATACCATGATCTTGGCATTTAATCCAGGTTGTGAATGAAGCATGGACCCATTCATCCTTTGGTCGTGATGCCCACAATGTTTGGCAATCTCTTAAATGACCATTAGGGTCATTCCATCCAACATACCGCCCAATGTGGTATTATTCTGCATTGCTGAAGCGAACTATCATCAAGTGTCGACACTGGGCCCATCCAGTAATTGTATTTTTGTGAGTTTCCCACCAGTGCACTGGAGTAGCCTTCAGTGCCTCCTCCAGTTCCAGCGATCGCTGTGGTTCCAAGACCTTTGCTTCAAATTCCCTTAAGAATGCAGAAATTTCAGGAAACCCTTCATACATTGGTAATTCCACAATATTAGTCGCAACATGGCGCAATGATTGCATGATTAATATGCATTTCTTAAAGGACACCTCATGCATCCAATTTTTCCAATTTTCCAGTGCATCCTTAGAGTTAGAAGATGTAGAACTAGTGCTGCACCAACAAAGTTATCCATCAGCCGTGGAGAGAACATAATATTCAGAGATATTGTAGGCATGATTCCACCCCTATACAACTTCATCTTTTACTGGTTCAAAGTATTGCCGACCTTCATCAGGGTCCATAGGTGCGATAACCCGAATGTCTTGGTTTTAAAAGTCATCATCTGCTTTTTGAAGTTGACGACTACGATGCTATCATTGGACCATCCAACCCCTAGAAGAGCGGGGAAGGAGCCTTCACCATTAACAAATTCAATTACTTCAAAATCAGCATGAGTCTTCATACCTTCAACATCTACGACTAGGTTAGATACTCGTCCAATTGGTTGTACCTTTTCCTGATTGGCTAATTACAGCTGCACCAGGGACCATCCCAATGTCGGCTGCCCCATTTTTTCCCATGTGTGTTTTGTTAGTATATTTACGTCTGACCCTAGATGCAGAATGACCGAGTCAACTTCATAGTTTCCAATCTAAATATTCATACGCATCTCCTTTCCTGTCTTTTTCTTATATAAAGAGTTCACCACAGACTCCTTACCCGGCCGGCGCAATAAATTTTCAATCTCAGCCAAAGTGTCTGGGTCTCTTTCCAGTGTTAAGAAACTTTCAAAGAAATGCTGCAAGGTACCAAGCTTGCACGATGGTCCTGCCTTTAGTGTGGAATCAAAATAGGGAGGAAGTTCATAGACATGCGACTTACTAAGATTTCCTTCGATCGCATCCCGTGCTCCAAAAAATGTCCCCTTTTTAGTTGCGATGTCAAACGATGCCTTCTTCTCTCCAGCCAATTGAATTTGTGGATGGGGACCATCCTCTCCTATTGTGGATCTTGCATAGGTGACAACGGTAATGTTGACATTTGCTATTCTGGGATCCAATGAGATCGTTGCTACCGTCGGCCCTTGATTCTGGTTCATTGGGGGATTCTGAGTCAGTGGTGGATTCTGGTTCAACAGGGGGTTCATAGGTTGGTTTGGTTCATCGTCTGCTTCTGGATTGGAACTTGATTCTAGGTCGGTAACTAGTTTTGCAGCTGATTCTAAGTCTGGACCTGGTTTGGGCTCTGCAATTGAGAGACATTCCCAGCCTACCATCTTGCGATTAACTATGGGTAGTTTTCGACCGTGTGATTGATCACCGTGAAATATTTACATGAGCATTGCAAGTGCATGCAATATCTCTAATAGTTCCCAAATACCCCACAATTGTAACATTGGATTGATCCGTGACCTTGTTCTCCTCCTCGTCCGAAGCCTCCTCCTCTTCCTTAGAATCCTCCCTGTTGCTGGTACTGCAGTTGAGCCACCTGTTGTGGCATGGGATTGGGATACTACTGAATATACTGTGCAGCTTGAACATACTACAGCTATGTATGAGGCATCGTAATTTGAATGTACTATGGTTGCAGCGCAAATTGCAGTTGTGGTGCGAACTGTGGCTACGACTGCGAGGGTATAAATTGTATTGGCGACGGTGTATACTGTGGTCGAGCATTTATATTTTGAGGTTGCATCTGTGGATGCTGGATTGCGCGATGATCTTTTCCCTTCACAAAGTATGAATCATATGTTCTCTCCTGTAGCAGATCATATGCCCGACAGTCTTTGTCTTCATGTCCCACCGATTTGAAAAAATAACCGTATAAGTTGGCTGGTTTTGACACCATATTCTGTACGTAGCTACACTCTTCATGGAAATGCCCATAAACTTGACATATACAATACCATGGTACACTGCCGCAACTTAATGGGTTTGGTGCTCCCGAAACTAGATAATTTCAAAAACTGGAGCAGTATCTTTGGTGTGTACGTCTGTGTGACACTGAGTGCACCAAATATTGTCACGATCTTCCTTTTCCTTCTTAATGTCTTGTAGCTGAAGCGTAAGATTTGTTAGCTGCCCCTGAATTTGATTCATGCCAACTACATTCTCTTCAACCGGTGAAGCTTCCAACTTCATCGCAATCTCCAGAGCCTCTCTCTGTGTTGCGATCTTTTCATGCATCAGTGGTTGCCATATATGAGGCACTAAGGTTGCAATAAAACATTATTTATGCTGAACATCGCACATCTTAAATCTGACTCATGCCATCAATGTCTTGAATCTCTGGTCGAAGTCCCAAACAGTCTCATTGGGAAACTTCTTAATCTATTTCAAATTAGTAATGTATTGAGCCTCAGACTTGGGCTTCCAGAATTCTTTGATTAGTTCCTTCCAGACTTCATCCAATGTTTTTGCAGGTGTCCCTGTAGGAACTTGAATGAATTTCATGAACCAATCTAGCACACGACCCCGTAGGGTAGTCACCAGTTTCCCTTTTTTGACATCATCGTCAGAGTCCTGTCTAACAGTCCACACTGCCTCGCAGAGGAACCAATATTGCTCGGGATCATCCGTCCCGTTCCCATGGAATAGAAGTAACTTAGTATCGTCTCCCGCCATCCTCGGCCTTCTTCCTACAAACACTGATCTACTACTAGAATGTTGTTGACACGTCGGTCAAGCCGACATAAAATTCATGTTTCTTTATGAGTTTGAAGTGGTGCGCGGAGGCATGGGAACGTTGCTGCTAGGGTTTGATCTTATCACTATCCTAGGCGTAGTATGGGTCTGGTCGTCCTCTTCGTCACTGTAGGGTCACTTTGTCTCATGTGGTTGTCCTTCACAGTTTTGCGTTTCGATCACAACAGGACCTTCCCCTATCCTCTTCCTCTTCTCCTGTCGAAACCTTGCTCCTCCCCTTGTACAACCACTTTCTTCCTCAACTTCCCTTACAGCCTCGTCGAAGCTTATGCCCATCTACCCCTTACCTTCCCATTCATATTCCCCCTTTTGTCACAATATCCACCACCTCCGCACACCAGAGTTTGACTACTCTAGGTGCATCTTCAGTATGCCCTTTTCACATATAAGCATTTTAATTGACAACTGTAGAGATAATAAGAACCTACCTCTAGGCTTGCTGAAATAATTCTCTTTTCACTTCGCTGTAAGACTTGGTAGTGTTGACTGTGAATTTTGTAATGTAGCCTTCTAGGATTCTATCCAACCAAACCTCAACAGCTCGCGACGCTCTGTTGTTAGTTTCTTGCAGTTCCTGGATCAATTCAAGGGTCCAGGATGTTGGTTCTCCTCCTTGGAAATTTGTCTTCTTGTATGTAAACTTTGCCAACCACTCGTACAGTATAATGGGAAACTCACAAAGAAATACTCATGAGGACCGTCGTGTATGTAGTTCGCCAACCACTTGTCTATGGTCAATCCCAGGTTCTGATTTTATGCTTCAACAAATTCTTGCAGCTTCTGTTCAAACCAATCTTGGATTTCTGGTCGCTTCGGATACCACATCCCCTCCTCTCAGTCGCAACAAGGTCCCAACAATGGAATCATTTGTTGGCTCAACCCTCAACCAACAAAACCTAGTTGACAGGGGTGCCCTCTGTCGACACTCCACTCGCCGCGATCTCCTTGAGAATCGGCCCAGACAGGCTTTAGCCTGTCCAGAAACACCCATAGAGTGGATGAGGTCTCACCCGAGATGTTCAAGGGAGGGCTTTCGGAACCAAGTTTCCGCAGTATAGAAGAGGGTTAGGGCATCAGCGGTTAGCCAAATCAACAGCTAGATCATATCAACTTCTTTAACATAACCAGTCGTCATTGCACATCATTCATTCATAACTAGAACAGATCTACTAGTGCAGAAACAGATCTAAAAAGATAACAACAGTCATAAAAAATAAACATTGCATCATAGATCCGTATTCCAGATTCACTTAGCATTCGTCATTGAGTTTACAGGAACATAAAGACATAAAAATATAAAAGAAGACAAAAACAATTCAGACCAACATCTGTCTTGTCATACTACTTCCGCGCATCCATCCATAGATCAAAACAGATAACAATTCATCTACAATAGTTCAATTGATCTATCACATCAATCGTTCTTCGATATCCTCATTCACAATTATTCTTTCTATATATAGGATTGCGCCTTTACATTCATGGTCCACTTCTAACTAACTCCTAATTGATTTAACTGATTAATGACCAATATCCATAAAAATGGTCAACAAGTACAAAAATAGCCACAAAATAATAAAAATTAGGCTATCTTCCGCCTATCGCACTATCTTTGTCTTGCGTTGTGTCTTCTGAGTTTGTGCAACATCGCGGATGCTACACAACTTACCCCAACCCCTTTCCAACAAGAGTTATTAAGCATTTTATTCCTTATTTTCTATGTAGGACTTATTGTGTCTACAAAATGCCTTATAGAGGCTTGCACAATAATAAATGAGATTACTAGACATCATACTAGTCATCATTACAGATTCCAACACATTGGACTTGTTAATTGTCTTCTTTTATGAGCTATTGTTTTAGATACCAACATAGCTCCATCTTAAAAGTGGATCTACCAAGCACTAAGAGGGATCAAATGAGTGCAAACTCTTCCTCAACGTTTGCACTTTAAAACATGGGTTTTATTTACATGTCATTGTAAATTTTTAAATCTAACTTGAGCCAACATATTATTTTTTATAATATTTTTTTTTAAAAGACAGTGTCAGCTCCAAGATGAGCATGGAAGGAGTTACACATCCCCCCTACTGGGCTGTAGAACGCGCCTCCCGACGCAACAATAAATGGAGGCACATTTGATAACTAGAATGTTTAGGGATTTCATGGAAGCAATGTGTTGTAGAAAGTTGAATTTATTGAGTTCCCTAAAATCTTCATAAATAATGTCTTCAGAAGATAGCTCGGTGGGAGCATCCTTGTCTTCCTGATCAAGAGACTATATAATAAAAAAAATCTTCTTAAATTTGAAATGTTTAGGCTTATCATGTTCTTGTTTCTTATAATAGTGATAGAAATTAGCACAAGGAGAAGAAGAAGAAGATTATGGAAAATATTATGACCCTTTAGGAGTATGAGGAACAAACTTTGAAGGTGCAAACCTAGAAACACTAGAGGAGGTTGAAATTTGTTGAATAATGCTTCGAGTCTAAAATATTCTCTTCAGTGAGCTATGCTTGATCTTATGCAACATTAAGGGTGGTGATCTCCATGTACTTTAGTTCCCAATATTGATGTTCCTCTAATCCACTATTAATTTCATGAACATCAACATTGTCAATTGGATCAATAATGATGAAAAGGATTTTCAACTAGCTGAATTGGTGGATGTATTCTTGCACAATAATCTTGATTCCTTGATGCAAATGAAGCCACTCGATCAACATATCATGTTTGTAGCTGGAAGGATAGAGAGAGCTTCCACAAGCCTAGTCCAACTGTTGATTGGGTTTGATTTGTTGCATGTTTTGCAACCAAGATCTTGGCAAGTCATGTAAGCTTCAACTTGGCAAACATAACCTTATTTCCCTTAAGGATTGGATTATAATCAAACCAAGTGTCTATGTCAAGAATTTAACTATCAATCACCTTCGGATTGAAAGATATATCATAGATGGACACCTCACATTTTGCATGTTAAGAAGATGACTTGTTGTTGGAGATATTGCTAGGCTTATAAGCAAAAGTGGTGGTGATGTTGACAAGTTCCACTAAATGGATAATGCAAAAGCTGACATTTATAAATCTGATATAAGAAATTTGGAGATCCAGGAACTTATGTATTTTTGAAAACAAAAGGATTTAGATAGATATAGTGGTATCTAGAATATTGGGCTATATCTCAAACAACAACATGGATACACTACTAAGAATCATCAAACTATTGTTGCTCCCACATTACTAGATGGTATGTCTTATGGATTTTTTGATGGAGCATCTCATAATGGTTTATGTGGAGTAGGTATGGTGCTGATTTTGAAGGAGAACTATTGCATTCATTTGAAATTTGTTGTAGGCTTTGGTAACAATTCTAAGGTTGAGCTATTGGCACTGTGGGGTTTACTTTGGTTTGCTAGCAGACGCATGATCTTTAGTATTAAGATATTTGGTGACTCTAGAGTTACCATTGATTGGGCCAATGGTATTTCACAATTGCACTCTCTTCACTTGGAACATTAGCTCAAAAGGACTATATTACTCATAAATGACTTTGAGATTTCTTTTCAGCATGTTTATAGGGAAGTCAATACTAAGGCTAATACACTCTCAAAATAGGCCATCAGTTCTATGGATGGTCTCATGGATTTTGAGGAATTCTCTTATGGACAACTCATGGACTCGGGCTTTATTTCCTTTTATTAGCATGTTTGTCCTCATTTTTTTATATTATCACCTTTTGGAGCCAGTAGGAAAGGAATGTAGTCTTGCTCTGTAATTTTTAGCAGGGTGTTTCGATCTCGTATTAGTTACACAAGATCTTGTTTATTGTGGATTTTATCCATATGTGGCTGGATGGAATCCAAAATGAAACAAAATTTTGATATGTATCAGTTAGAAAAGGGTGGGGAGTGTTATATTTTTGAATTGGTATGTGTATACCATAGTTCTGGTCTATTTGTACCTGCATATGATAGATATGACATTTTTATGTCAAATGATATGTAACATTAATTTCAAGGAAATAACAAGTTACTGCTTTTTCTCTGTGAAAAACAAATCGCATGCCCAGATATGAAGGCATTGGGTATGAATTATTATGCAAACAAGGGTTGCATGATCTAGTGAGTTGTATGAATGGGTTGTTTTTCACAAGGTTGCATGATTTAGTGAGATGTATGAATGGGTCGTTTCTCACAAGGAAAGATGCAAGAGATAAATGTGTTGTGGGTTGAGTTTATCCATGAAGATATCATTGAATTAGATATTTGGATTATTGAAAACCATGCTATGGTGCAAATGGATGCGATGGATTGTAGAGGTTAAGATCTCGGTGTTAATGAAAACAAAAACTCAATTAAGAAAAAATTTGTATTGCTATTGCAAAATTTGTAAAGATACTTGTTGTATGCACTTGACGATAGCACCGGTGAAGTATCACTGATTACTTGAATATCAAATAGGTCAATTTATACAGTGGAGCAAATGCCATCTACTCTACTTTAGTATCTATTATCTTGATTTGAAAGATGCTTCCACAATTTGAAAGGATTTTAGTGGTGTGTATTGTATACACACTTGACCATAGGCCAAAACCAACATGAAATCCCACAAAGATGATGCCAAAAGCATGCTCTCAGTGTCATGGCATTCTAGCTTACCAAGAAATATCCATACCAATAGATAAAACCAAGGTGTAGGACATAACCAAGAAATCATAGAAAGAATAGAAGTACATTTCTTCCCAAACCCAAAAAATGAATTGAATAGTAAAATTCAAGGAAAAAAGGAGCATTTACTCAAACCCAAGTTCAAGTTAGAGAGCTTTGATACCAATAATGTAGGATTTTTCCATAAAATGAGGAGTTTAACACAAGATGTGTGAAAATGAAATGTATGACCGTTTTCAATACCAATCATAGGCTTATATAGCTTTATGCCAAGAAAATGAACTCAACAAACAATGAGATAAATTCTCAATAAGATCCTAAATACTAACAACTAATTACAATAATAGTTCAAGTTAGAGGATCTCGACTAGCCCATGAGAATAGAAAATAATCTCAACCAATCCATGAGAATAGGAAACCAAAAGGCTTTGTCACCCCAAACAAAAATAATGTGCATATAATACAAATAACAATATGAGATAAACCCAACATATGCTAAAAATCCATATCACTCCTCCCAAGAACAAAATCATCGCCCTCCAATGCTTTCGAGAGAGAAGGGAAGGGATGTTGCATTTGGTGCTAAGAAATCCAATAAGCGGAAACTGATATTCTAAAAGAATATCTAAGTTGTGATATATGTTGACAACATCATAGATGCTCACCTAATTTGAAATATCATGATGGAAAACATTGGAAACCTAAGGGGAAGATTTAGGTGATGAGCAATGTTGAACTGGTTTGTGAACCAATGAGAATACGCTACCAAATTTTCCTTCCAAGCAAAAAGAAAACTCTATGATTGGTGAGAAACTTTGAAGGTTGTAGAATGTCCTCTTGAGGTGGTGTGTTGAGGGCCTTGAGGCAACTAAGGCCAATGGGAACGCAAAGAAAATGCTAAAGAAGGAGGTGTTCAAGAGTCCTTGAAAAATGTTGAATGGACTTGGGGTTGCAAATATGGAGCATAATTTTGTTGTGGATAAGGTTGTTGGATAGAAGTTAAAGAAGGCTTTATAGTATTAGCTTCTTGTGGTAGTTCATGCAAACAAGATACTTGATACGATCATTATGCAATGTGCACTCTTAGTCAATTTGTGCACGACAACCATAATACAATCATGTCTTTGGGGATGGTGGGTATGCCCCCCATGAAGTCCAAGGGAATCACTTCCCATTTAGTTTTGGGTATCTCATGCAGTTGAAGGAGTCTTGCATCATAATAATAATAATAATAATAATTGCATTGAGAGTAGCAAGGTGCTTACAACCCAGTATGGGGGAGATGTGTAACGTTACGTAACAAATATAACGTTATGTAACAAAAATAAGAAGTAATTCCCAGTATGGGATAGATGTGTAATGGTACGTAACGTTGTCATTTTATGTACCAAAAATAAAAAGTAACGAAGAAAATGTATCATGGTTCATAAAATAAAAAATTGGATACCTCTCAGTGCTTGATAGATTTGCGTTTACGATGGATCTATGATGGTAATAATAATAATATGGTTGTAACGCCACAATCTAGCTAAACATTGAATTGGTGTGTGAGATCCCTTTGTTTGTGGGACAATGGATCCCTTTTGTGTAGTGATTGGATTATTAAAGTGTATGGAGGTGTACATACCCTACCTCCCTTCATATTTGAACCTATGATCTCTGAGGAGGATACATATACTTTTAACCATTAGGCCCACTCAAGTTGTACCCTAGATACTTTGATTGTGAGCTACACCCTATAAAACCCATTGCCTTATTGTAATTTTGACTTGAAAATAATTTTAAATAAACTATTAAATGCATAATCTAACTAACCATAAAATTAAAAATAAAAAAATTGCATCATAGCTTAATGTTATCTAACTATACTCATCTCACTTTGAAACATTAAGAGATAAAGAAATGATGACCATAACCAAATATAGAGAGACTCAACCTACACTGAAGCTCTACATATTCCTTTGACATGTTTTGTGGGTGACAAAGACAAAGAGGAAGAAGAAGATTATTTTTAAGTTCACGACCTATCCAAACACTAAATTATAGTTATAACAACATATCGTTAATTATCTTATAGTATGTTTTTATAAAGAAGATATTGATAACTATAATGATGATTGCTATATTTTAGAGAGATCAAATTTGGTGTATGAAATCTAAAGAAACATCAAACCTTAAGGAATTAATTGGGTCTCTTTATAATTTTATTTTTATGTTTGAAAAAAATAGGAGAGAAACTTTTAAAAATCTCTATAGCTTTGATGAGTTAACATGTTAAGAAGATTGCTATTGTAAAAAATATTTTGAAATTAAGATTAATGTGGACATACACAAATGATTTAAAAAAAAGTATTTTTCATCCTCCATCTTCTTAATATTTACAATTTTATAAACAATAAAAATTAAAAAATCATCTAAACTATATATAAAAGCTCTTGAAAAAGTTTTTATTTACACATCCCATATATATGTATCATATATCTTTACATATAATTAAACCTTTTCCAAATGGCTCTCCACTAAAAAATGATTTTACATTATACTTCTTTTTAAAAGTTTAATGATACAATGAACTCTATGCATAGGCATAGTGTTGCTAATTATGGAATGC
>LPNX010430165.1:262429-281796 GCA_001517045.1 Pseudotsuga menziesii
CATTGAGAAAAACATTATCCCACATTAGACTTCCATTTGGTATAATGACATCATTGAGAAAAACATTATCCCACATTAGACTTCTATTAAAGATTAATTAGAAGTGGGTAGAGCCAAGAGCTGGCATGTTGGAACTGTCACCCATTTTCTATTCAAGTGGCTTTCATTAGATTAAAGATATCTACACGAAACCATGTAAGAATTATAGCTAGATTGGAACCTTAAAATATTATAACTCCACCCTCTCTAGAGTAGGCTCGGCCATCCCTGATCTCTATAGAAGCCATCGCACTTTCATTGTTCAAGCTAAGGCTAGAAATTCCAGGTTCAACACAGAGGCAACCTTCCCTTCCTTGGCATAATATGAATACCGTGAAGCATAGGCGTAGCATGTTCAAATTTTTCACAACATCATCAAGAGACAGTCAATTGCATGAAACATCTATTTTTTCAGCCATGAGGCCACCATATTCTGAAGGTCAGTAATACCCCTTCCCATGCAAGTCCAATCTTTTTCCAACTCATTTAGATGTATAAATAAATAGAATTGATTTCAACCACAATTAAGTGCAAAAATAAAATGGGGATTTAGTCCTATAAGATCTAATGTTTTCTAGGTCTATATTCAGATAGATAGATGTATACATAAATAGAATTGATTTCAACCACAATTAAGTGCAAAAATAAAATGCGGATTTAGTCCTATAATAAGATTTAATGTTTTCTAGGTCTATATTCAGATAGATAGATAGATATGATGTAATTTGAACATTATTCATATAAAAAATGAAGCAATTTCTTAAGTAATCATAATGTTTTATGATAGCAAGGGAAACTAATTGACAATACTTAGAATTTTGAAGGGTGCAATTAATTTTTTAATTTTTTTTATTAAATGTATTTTAATAGAGTTTTGTGACTTGTTTTAATTATATTGATAGGTGTTTATATTTTAGAATTTGGAGTGGATTAGCAAGTATATTTTCTCTCGATTGCATTAGAATGAGACAAGTGCACTATCTAGATTGATTTTATGCACTTAGTTTCAAATTCAAAATAAACAATTATAAAAAAATATAAAAAATAAATGGTAATTGGTGCATGGATAGTGGACAATTTGTAAGAGACAACCCGATTAACTAAAATAAGGTGGCCTTGTGGCCTAAGATATTTGACACTGTGTCTTTTAGGGTAGAGTGTCCCGTGTCATCGTATCCGACCCGGGCACAATGATGACACGTGTTAGACATGTGTTTTGACCTTTTTTGGGACAGTCAAAACACGTGTCTAACACTGTCATCATTGTGTACTGACCTACACACACGGTGTCCCGAAAACATGAGAGTGTTTTGATCGAAAAGAGGCCTCCCTTCTAAAGTTAGTAATATTAAATTCTTAAAGTAAAAGTGTCATTCTCCTTATCTTTCATTTTCTATCATTTTATTAAATTTTTAACATTACCATTAATTGTTTCAGGATATTTGAGAGTGATTCCAACCTCAATGGACTTCATATGCAAAAAGTATAATTTTAGATCCCATTCAAAATTCAAGAGACTTAATAATTTTCAAGATTTTAGGATTGCAATGTTTCCATTGGATTCTATTATGTATGAGGGTATGAGATTGACATTTAATCAAGCACATCAACCTCTATATGTACTTTGATGTTGGTGGTGCTTATTGTTGAACTCATCTGTCATGACCTTACAAAAAATATACCCTTCACTCAAGCAAAATCACTTATTAAGAATGTGAAGCTTTTTCCACCTTATTTTAACACTTGGATTAGAAAGTTTCATAAAAACTATAGGGTGTTAACTTTCCTGATGGTATGGGTTTGGACAACAGTGTTGAGTTGGCATTTGTCAACATGGATCTTAACGATTCAATGCTAGAGCTGGTCACTTTTGATGATGGTGATCCTCTAGAGGGGTCATCCTCCACACCAATAGATGCAGATCCTGGGATGGCAAGAGAGGTGGAGGAGAAGGACGATGAAGAAGAGAGCAATGACGATTTTGCTGATTCAAACATAGAGAAGGACTATTGACAAATGAAATTCTTCCTTCTTGCTCTACTCATTTTTGTATTTTCTAGGGGCATTTCAACATCTACCTAACAAATTTTGATTTTTATAACATAATGAGAAATTTATGAGTCTATGACTCTATCATTGATATATGCATAGTGATTTGTGAATGTGAAATGTGTATTTATTCCTATTGAATATTTGTAAATGTTCTAGTTTGTGGAAAAAAATGGATCTCTCTTATATAATGTGTCTTGATTTTGGGGATCACCTTGTTTATGTCACATACTGGTATACCCCTGTCCTCATGTCAAGTGACTTAGCTTGTAGCCTATTGGTATTCACTAACCACAAGTTATACTAATTATATCCTCCATGTAGGAGATGTATCATCTCCTGTGTCACCCCTAAGGACACAAAGAAGAAGAGGATCACACCCAAAGCAAACCCAGATGGAATATGAAACCAGAGCCGCGATTTAGATCTTGGAAACCATATTCAATCCAGGCATGGTGAACCATCCAAAACAAAACGAATCAGACAACGCCAAGTGCAAGCTACAAATGATTGATATCATGAAATGTAACGCATGATTAATATTAGGTAACGTAACGCATAAACATGATTTATAACCCAAAAACACTGTATTGCATAACATGACTACGCGATTGCAGTAGGACAAGGTTCTAGCGGGACGTTCAGTCTTAATTCCAGCTATACCAAACAGATCTTCAACTGTGTTAGCTATAATGTTTCAATTACGAGCAACTATCATGGAAAACATTTTTATAGCTACAGTTCCTTCATCGTTGCAGCGAGTTCGTTTCCCGGGTATGCAATAAATTGAAATTATGGGCCTAGTCTTGATGATTCTCCTCACATTGATTGGATTAAGCTTTTACGACTGGTTTTATATCTAGCAGGAGGCGGCGTTGGTTACAACATGCTGCCAAGTTGAGCGAATATACCCTGCAGTGTTAATCACAAAGGCCAACAACGGGCTGAGATTAGTGTTTGCATTGCGATCCCGTTGTGTTGATAATAGTATTCTCAGTAGGGAATAGACGATGCGAAAGTTTGAAAGGCCAGCCGACTAGGATTTGTAAGGGCTATAAAAGAATTTTGTGATCTCATGGGCGTTGAAGACAGATCACATTATGCCTAATGGTAATGGCGAAATGAGTTTTAATTCAATAATCACAAGGCACATCTATTTCTGTAACAAAAGTTCAAAGTTCTTAACGATAGCCTTGAGAATGTAGCGCGGTCCTTCGTTTCAAAACAAAATATGCAAACAAGTGCGATGAAGCAAGAGTATATTTTTCAAAATTCCTCAAGGGTATCTACAAAGCACAAGTGCTTAGTGTTAAACCTAATGACATAATTTTTTATTTATTTCCTTACATTCTACTAAAAATATCAATATAAGGCACCTGGTCTATAATAATAGATTTGGGTTCGAATCCGAACACCTATCATAATATTTCATTTGTTGAATAGTTTAGATCCATTACTAAAAATGTAAAAATGTGGGTGTAGCTTAAGAAATACACTTGTTTTACATGAAGAGAGATGAATTCAAATCCCAATACTGATCATAATATTCATTCTTTTAATATTTCAGATCCATGAGGTGGTTGAGGCCTTTAAGGCCTGTGACTTTATTTGAACCCGTGATACCAAATTTAACAACACTTTAATTGAATGAAAGATTTCTTTTCATAAAAAAATTATCAAAAAATAACTAATCTATCACGTGTCTATTTATCAATCAAATAACTCTTAAATAATTGACAGAAATTAAAAACTGTAATCCAAAGAGAAGAATCTTTACTTACCTAATCAATGACCAACTTAACCAATTTTTTATGTAGGGCCTGCCTTCAATCAACCACTGGAGCCTCTATCTGCAACAACAGTTGGGGGGACAATTCTTCACCCAACCAACCCCCAATATAATCCAGGCCCCCGGAGCTCTCAACACTTAACCCTATGCTATACTAGGTGAGACCTTACTCTTTCCTCTATCAATATCTGTACAATCATTTCTTCCTCCTTAGCCTCACTCTCTACAAGTGCACTCACAAACAACAAAAGTCACAAAAACAAGAAATCAAGCCCCCAAAATCAATCAACATGACTAGAGCCCCCTTTTTATTACTTAATTTTCATATGTTACTCAATTTCTTAATTTTTGCATGGATTACACATTTGCCATCCATGCACCTAAATTAAATTATTATAGACATATTCCTTTTTATTTACTTACATTTTCATTGACCTTTTCACTACTACCATAAGCTATTTATACTAATGCTAGTTTCTAAGGTTGGGATGTTATAAAAAAAATCCTTGGATAGAGGAACAGACAGTCTAAGCATTCCAAAATTCTACCATTCCTATGTACACATTTTATAGATGCTCAGACAAAAAAAACTCCAACTCTAGCACAAAGAATGAATTTATAGTTAAAATTACATGTTAAGGTGATGACTTGGTATGCCATCTATTGCTTCTATCCAAACCAAGTGGATCTCAATAATTAATAAACCCTTTCCACCAAATGCGCATGACCAGGTACCAATTGTGTTAAAAAACTACCGAAAGTCATTTCAAAATATGAGATGCCAAACACAACCTGGAAATGTTTGTTGAGGATGCCTTTGGGAAAAGTGGAAATCAAGAGTTTCAACTAAGTTACAAAACTGAATCGTACATTCTAATTCTTGTTCTTCAATCCCACATGCTTGAAGCAGTAGGCTTTCCAAGTTAGGGAAATCAAACTGGAATATCTCCAAAGCAGTGCAGCTGCTTAAATTCAATGTTTCTATATTGAAACAAACCAAATTCACTCCTTGGATGTTGGTAGAAAGAGACACGTTCAAAGAATACATGCTCATACAATGAGCTAAAGTAGGAATTACAACCTTTTTACTGTTAGCAACGTTTGAATTGTACACGCAATAGGAAACATCAACTTCATTGGGCTCATGAACTATTTGACTGATGCTTCTTCTGTGCTCGAGATATACATTCAGCCTGAATGCAATGAGATGCAATGCAAAAAGAAGTAGTAACACCAATGTAGATGGATTTATGTTTGTCGTTTTTGCACAGAAGGGTTCCAAAGCTCCTCCTTTCGCTACACAATCTAACCATGGCTGCAAATGGGATTCAATCCAACCGAGAATCACAATAATTCAAGATGTTTAACAAGATTTAAAAAAATATAAAGGAAGAAACATTGGCACTTGCCACTTTGGACAAAATTAATGAGAAATTTGAAACATCAGAGAAGAAAGAGAAAGTTTTGCACAAAAAAAAATCTATAAAAATTGAAAAATCTAAGGAGTTCACATGGCGGAAAAGTAAGAGTGTTGCAATTCAATGTCTGAAGAGAAGAATAAGAAACTCAAGTAGAGAAACTTGGTATTTCTTACAACTACGAATACATGATCATATGATTATGTTGGAGGGTGAAAAATGAACAACATAAATTGTATATGCTCTCAGAACATGAGCATTGGCAATGAAGACCATCCAAAAAGCAATGAATATATATGATATTGATAAAACAATGGATATGGATATTCAATGAATATTATATGATATTGATATAAAACAATGAATATATATGACATAGAACTTCAAAGATATTCAAGAGGCCCTCTCTAATCCTATTGGTTTTGCAACGGATATTGATGAGGATGAATTGGAGGATGAGCTTGAAGAGATAGAATAACAATCATTAGTTTTGATCTCATTGTTAGATTACCCAACCAAATGAAGAATAAGAAAAGACAAATAGATATCATCTTGAGTGAACATATTTCATTAAGATATAGCACATATAAATACAATAATATGTGACACTTGGTTTCATATTCCAAGATATATCTTATACTCCAAGATGACTCTTTGTATTTCTTCAAAATTTCTTCCAAGACTACCCATGTGGCATATGCGTGAGTGTTTATATCATAACTTCTCCACCACTTATTATCTTCACCCTCCATACAAATACCTACTAAATAAGGTTTTCCATCAGTTTCATTCATAATCCTTAACCATTTCTTAGGATTGATTGCATCTTTATCTTCATTTCCACTAAACCTAGGTATTGCCATTTTTCTTAATTGAAGTCCAACCAAAACCATAGACTTCCAACGTCAATATATTAGAAATAATATAAAAAATGGATAATGTGATATTTTAACACATTATTCTATGTTTCCTCTTTCCAACTGTCTTTGAATCACTTAAATAAAATGTTATGCTAATTTCAAAATAACAACATTTTGAAACCTTGATTTGGAGACTATCTTGTTGGCCGATCTTCCATTTGAGGCAACTCTAAAATTTTGGCATGTTGTATCCTGATATATCTTATTTGTAATTCCACAGGTTTGACCAATTTATGATAAACCCAACTTATGGTAACTTTCCCAAAACTTACTAATTTTGTCCCTTCCAAGAGAGAGAATTTCTACATAATTACACATATCAGATTTCGCTATTCTTATTTTGAAATTTTTACTAGAATATGGTTTGTATTATTTCTTATGCAATATGTGGGACTCATTTTGGATCTTTCAAGCCTTAAATATGACAATTTTATCCAAAACAAATGTTTGAGACTAGTTTTTGGACTAGTAAAAAACCTTAAATTCTAAAGATTGAAACTTCAAAATAAAATTGAAGAAAAATTTGAAATGTTTACCACGGATACTTTTCTATGTTGTCTTAAGTCCTTGAAAATTTTACTCTTTGAAACTTCCCAAGAAAAAAGGTATGGTGAAAATTCTGAAATGACTTGTTTTGAAAGATCTCAAGCCAAGGAGCATATGCTATGATACCAAATATTATGAATCAAATGCTTAACATAGCATAATTGTTGGGTTAATATTGACTCGGTTATAGAGCAAGTTAACTGAATTTGGTCATTGTTTTAATAGACCCATGGTATTGGGAGATTTGACCATGGTACTGAGAGATCTTCCCATGGTATTCATGTGATGTAAGCTTATTAAGAGGTTGATCGAACTCCATTATAAGTGTGGATGGGAACTCCCCGATGGTCGATGGTGGTCATGGACGGTAGAGCCATGGTCGACCATGTCTTGACTAGTTTAGGACAAGGGGAATAATGAATACATCTTCTGCTGGTTTTTCCCGAAATGGTTTCCAAAATAAATAATGGTGTCCATGATGTGTAAGTTGTTCTTGTTTGCTTTATTGTTGTATGTTTTTGTTGTGCTAATAATGTTGTTGCATCCATGGAATATCAACATGGTATCAGAGCTTGGTATATTCTAACTCTCCAATGAGAGCGATATGATTAAGATTTGGTTTCCTAGATATACATGGTAGAGTGTAGATGGAGTTGCTATAATAAGATCGGTTGAAGAAAGATTTTAGTCGCCTTGATTTGCAGGTGAAATGTGAATTAGTGTGGTCGAATCCACTGGTGTGATGGGTCATCTTGATAAGCAATATAAATGCTAGGTTTGAAGTATGCTGAAGAAACATGGAATGTAGGTATATAGATCTAGTAACCAACATATTGTTGCATGTTGTTTTTGGGTATTCTTGGGATAGTGGTAGATCAATAAATAAATGACTGGATCATGCAAAGGGTCTGTTTTTTGTCCGTGTTGTGTTTTTCAGCCATTGAAAAATGACGTGAATTCAACAATTGGAAAAAATAAATCATGGTATGCATGATCCAATTTGAGTTCACGTGAGATGTTTCAGAAGGTTAATATCTAAAGCATGAGATCTATGGTTGACGTGGTCAAACCCATGGATGGTTGGAACAGTTGGGATTGATGGAGTGATCAAATAGTTGGTCTGCTATCTTGGTAAATCACATAGTTAAATTTGACTTATCAAATCAACGAAGTTGATTTACCATTTGAAAAGAACATAGATGGACCAATGGTCAAGATATTTATTGATGGTTGATGGGAGTGTGGATCAATAGGTAGTTGACAACTCAATGGATGGTCTATGGTAAAGTGGTTAATCGAGTAATAGATGGGACTGAATGGTCGACTGGGTCGATTGAGGAAATGGTTGGCTGACTGACTGAGTCGATTGAGGGTTGTCAACGGGATGTAGATTGACTGGTGGTCAATTGAGGAAATGGTTAACAATATTGATTGAGTAGAGTAATTTGGTCGGGATGCTTTAAGACAATCAAGGTCAATACCAACTAAGGAGTCATGTAGGTCGACTAAGTGGACAAGCTCAAGTCAATGGAGCAGTTGTGGTTAAAATTGACCAGGTAATCGATCATTTGATTGTTCTACTACACAATAGAGTTGTTTTAGCTTCAACTGAGGGTTAGAATATGTCATGATTCCTGATGTAGATGCAAACGTTCTATATGAGGATGTGCGAGCGACAATTGAGGAGATAATTGGAGAAGCATGAAGACAGTTCGATTGGAGTAGATGATGAAGTCTATAGTTGATTGAGTAGAAGAATTCAAGTACTTGGTTCAATATTTATTTCTTATTGTTATTATATGTGCATGTAGGTTCTCATATAACAATGTTTATAAAGTCAATGTTTCATTAATGGATTTGTAATAACTTTAAATGGGCATGCGACTGTAAGTCCAATAGAGGCATGCATACCCATGGTAATTCACTAGTAAATTTGAGACTGTAGACCTAGATGATAAGGGGAGATGATATATTCCCAATAGATAGAACCATAGGGGGGGAATGCAAACAATTCCCAAGTCAAGTTTAAAGGGGTGAATTTTGGGTTAATATCGACTTGGTCATAGAGCAAGTTAACCAACTTTGGTCATTGTTATAATAGACCCATGGTATTGGGATATATTCCCATGGTACTTGGATATTTTCCCGTGGTATTCATGTGATGTAATCCTATTAATAGGTTGGTAAAAATCCATTGTAAGTGTGACTGGAAACTCCCCAATGGTCGATGGTGGTTGTGGCTAGTAGAGACACGGTCGACCATGTCTTGGATGGTTTAGGCCAATGAGCATAATGAAGATATATTCTGATGATTTTTTCCAAAAGAGTTTCCATGATAAGTAATGGTGTCCATGATGTGTATGTTGTTATTGTTTTCTTTACTATTATGTGTTTCTATCATGTTAATAATGTTGCTGCACCCATGAAATATCAACAATAATATAACAAAGTATGCATCATGTACAAAAATATAAACATGGAGCACAACTCCAATATAGATAAACAAGATGAATTATATAGTAATTAATTAAAGAATAGGAGAACCTTATCTAAATACCCCAATACATTCATGCATCCAATTCACATGTTCCCTCAACAATGATTATATTACCTATATATACCTATACACTCATTGCATATGTGGGACTTTCATTAGTATGACCCTATTACATATACATTTAACCCCATATATGTCTCCCTTGGTGTCATATCATATATATTTAACCCCATTTATGCCCCCTCTTGGGTCATAACAGAAGATGAAGAATGCCAAGTCCATTTAAGAGTTCAAGAGGATATTTACTAAGTTTTAAAATAAAATAATTATGGTGAGCAATCCTTTTATGGAGGCTGCAAAAGTCACTTATGTTGTTTCCCATGATAGCAACTTCACCTTTCTCCTCAAAGAAAGGAGGTTTGATACCTTTAATGTAATTTTGAATGACATTGAAGATATAGAGAGTAGTACATAATATTTAGGAAATTTGTCCATGCAAAGGGACAACCCTTATGAGAAGAGGACGGAGGAAGATTATTTTATATCCATAGCTTCCTTCCATGATATAGACCTTAGGAAACAAATGAATGAAATGATTAAGATTATGAGTGTTCTAAAAAAATACATGAAAAGTCTAAAACAAGATATTGCATCTAATTGGGCTCCCCTAACTATTCCCAATCTGCTAAATGCTACTATGAGAAACCCTTCTATGTACATAAAACCCTTCAACCCTCCATAACCTTCTAGGTAAAGGAAGTTGAAGGACCCATAGACCCCTACTCCCATAAAAGATAATTGAAATAAACAAAGTCCAGTTACTAAAGAAACATCCAATGTAAATAGGACAAAGTACAATAATCCATATATATATGTGTGTGTGTGTGTGTACACACACATATGAGATGCTATACAATACAATGTGAGTGTCATATTTACATAACTCCTAAAGGAACCTTTGGTGATTGTTCAGAAAGGGATGCGACCCTTAGCTAAATACTTATTTAATATTATTTATTGTTATTATTTATTATTACTACAATATTTTATGTATGTTACAATAATGCCTTGGTTAAGGTTATTGATAGTCAAGGTCATAATTACCCTATGGAACTGTATGATGAAGATACATGGGTAATTCTTTGTGATCTCTATAATGATATGAATATGAGATTTAATGATGATGGGTTGGTACACATTTCTCGAGATGAGAACATGTGTTAAGCCAAAACACGATCACCATCAAAATTTTAATATGAATCTCAAATTATGAAGGTCACTAGTTTTGCACTTGATGATGGAATCAATAAGGTAATGTTCCCTAGAAATTTAATTGTGAATATCCATATGTCATTGGGGGAGAGTTTGTTGGGGTATGAGAAAAAGTCTCCTTCACCTTTACAAATGGTATAAAATAAAGCGTTGAATTCAATAAAAGATATGAACTTAGGTTTAAACCTCTTCAAATGGAACCTAAGAAAGAACTACCTCTTCTCCCACCTGCTTCCAAACTTGTAACCCTTCCTCAAAAGTCTTCTACTATAAAACCGTTAAAAATACTATGCATGGCCTTGAGAGTGTTCCTCACCTAATAAAAGTATGGTCAAAGCAAAGGACCCAAGCAAGTCAAATCCCATGGTGCTCAAAAAAATTTCATTACCCAACTTCAAGCTTATTCCTAAAGGACCCAAACTAGTCTTGTACCCTCCATTTGTATTCAACCTTGGTCATGAATTAACAAAGTTGAAGATCTCCTTTGTCAAAGCTAACCAAATTTATAGCCAATAGAAAGTAGTTATTTATTTATTGGGTGTTATAATCATATCATCCAAGCCAACTCAATTGATATACAATATTTCTGACCTGAAATCATCATAAACCTTACACATGGTAATAAAGATGAGGCATTTGCCCTTTTCTATAGTAAGTTGTTGGTACATGAAAATTATCTACACAATTTTCTTCTAGATTTTGGAGCTTCTCATAATCTCATGTTGAAGGTTATGGCGGAGAAATTAGGGTTAGATATTACTAGACCATCTCAAGACCTATGTTTCTAACTCTAGGGAAGTACCTTGCATAGAGTACCGGAAATTTGGTGGCAAGAATGATGGACTAGCTCAANTAGGTTTAGATATTACTAGACCATCTCAAGACCTATGTTTCTAACTCTAGGGAAGTACCTTGCATAGAGTACCGGAAATTTGGTGGCAAGAATGATGGACTAGCTCAAGTGTTTGAATGTTATAAATCACATGTAGAAGGTCTCGGGGCCAATCCCTTATCCTAGTTTCCTCTATGATGTAATTGATGTTGTGACTCACTTGATGTTCCTAATGGGTCAGGTGAACTAAGTCTATGTCCCTAATTTTACATTGTGTATTATCTTCAGAATGAGGGGAAGAAACTAAGCATTTCTTGGGGATCTATGTTCCAAGGATAAAAAAATCTAGTGGTAACACTTAGGGAGATTATACAAGACTGTGTGTTGATGGATGTGTTGGTGGTAGACATGCCACCCATCTATGAAATTATTTTATTCATGAACGAGCAGTAATAATGGAGGAAATATCAAAAGTAGGTCTAGCATATGCTAAAATGCACGTGTTTGAAGGAAAGACACATAATTTTTATCGGGAACCCATGTTCACTTATACAATAAGTGAACTTGATTGTCCCATTAAATTCCATGTGTATGTTGTTAATTATATGAATGGTTGTATACTTAGTTTGGGTGGTGATCCCAAAGATACCATCGTAGACATCCTCGCTTGGAATTTTCTCGGCATTCTCTTAGTGTCTATGTAC
Organism: Pseudotsuga menziesii; assembly: GCA_001517045.1. NCBI lineage: Eukaryota > Viridiplantae > Streptophyta > Pinopsida > Pinales > Pinaceae > Pseudotsuga > Pseudotsuga menziesii. The sequence continues at coordinate 274,496 of LPNX010430165.1, forward strand.
TATGTTATTTGATGGGGCCCACTCTAAGGACAATTATGGGGATGGTGCATTATTAATAAGCCCTATGATTCAAACCATAATTTTCTTCTAAATGCTTGTATTTGAGTCCACCAACAATATCATATAGTGTGAATCCTTAGTTATAGTATTGGAAGCCACTTGAAAGATGAATATTAAAGAGATAAATGGTCCAAAACTTGTAGTCCATTAAGTGAAAATCAATGTCAAACCAATCACCCTTAACTCAAGTATTACATGAACTAGGTATGACATCTAATTGTCAATTTATTTCTAGTTTCAAATATCATTGTTGTACCATGGAAGTCAAATCAACATGTTGATTCCTTGATTGTTTCATCATATATCTTAAACAACCTCAATATTGGTCATCCCAAGTGTTTAATATAGATCCTCCATAGTCCTTGCATCCTTGATAATGAGTAATGAAAAGTGTTTAATGACGATAATAATTTTATTATATTCCAAAATACAATAGAATAATTTGTATAAATTGATAGTGATATGGAAAATGATGAGAAGAGGGGAAATTTTAAAAACTGGTTAAGATTCCTGGGAAGAAATAAAAAACCTTTGATGTCATAGGTGGTCCGTGGTCCCAAAATATTCTCACTAAATAATAATCACATCCCAATAGGTTTGGTCCTCTGGAGGGGTTGTTCAACCACAATGATTTGGTTGTGAACTTATAAACTAATTTAAAGGAAGTAAAGGACTGCGACTTGGGAACTCTTGATAATCCAAAAATCATCAAACTTTAAAGTCCCTCTCTCCTAAGGATATAGAAGAAGATGTCAAGTTTTTCAAAGTTCATAATGAAATTTTTTCTTGGAAATAGGATGATGTAAATATGTATTGTCTTAGTTTCATTCAACACAATATCCCACTCAAAGAGGATGACAAACCTCTTGTAAGGAAGCAATATAGACTTGTGAACCTTTTGTTGGAACCATTGATTGAGAAAGAAATTAGGAAGTTGTTGGATTTAAATATCATCATTCCCATATGATATTTCACTTGGATGACCAACTATGTTCTAATAAAAAAGAAGAGTTAGGAGATAAGGCCATGCATGGAATTCAAAAATCTCAATCTATACTCATTTTTCCAACTACCTGCTATCTTAATTGAATTAAATGTTGCCAAAGGTTTTTGGGGTTATATATCATTTTGATGTTGGATGGATCTCTATATATAATCAATTTGCAATGGTTAAAGAAGACAAGCATAGGATGGTGTTCAACCCTCCTTAAGGAATCTTCATGTATGAAAATATATACTTGATATTGAAAAATGTTGGATCTACCTTTCAAAAAGAAATGGACTATGAATTTTGAAATATGAGAAAGATAATTTAATTCTAATATATGTGTATGACATGGTAAATATATCCAAAGTACATGTTGATCATCTCAATCTTCTCAAATGGTTTTTTGAGAAGAGTAGATAGTTTGGGTTTGCACTAAATCTTAAGAAAAAATCTTTTGTTGCGATTTAAGGACATTTTTTAGGTCATATCTTTTCCATAGAATGAGTCAAAATTGATGTTGAAAGATTTTCAAATTTAAAATAATGGATTTCCTTGGCACAAAAGGGTTGTACAACCTTTCTAGAAAAGATCATTCTTTAAGAAGGTTCATTCCTAGCTTTGTTGGTATAAACAAAAAAAATTAGTAACATGCTAAAGAATGGGAATGAAATCAAATGGAATTAGATAAACAGGAAGCCTTTCAACACATCAAGGAGGCCCAAGGAAATTCTTGATGCTAGTAAGTCCCAACTACAAGAAGGATTTAATAATATTCTTGTTTTTCTCTAAGAATACCATGGTTGCTATACTCAGGTAGAAGAACCAACAAGGATTCATACAACCCATAAAATTTTTTAGAAGAGAATTAAAATTAGTTGAAATATAAAATGTAAATTTTCCCAGAGGTCTCCACTCACTCTGGGAAGTCTAGATCTCAACACGGCCACAAATTTCACTAATCCTAGATAAAATACTCTTCTATAATAATCAAAATAAGGAGCATATGAAATACTTACAACTCATAAACAATCATGCAATCACACATATGACTCAAAAATTTATCCTAAAAACCCCAATGTGGAAAACCAACTACAATGGGGCTTTCTTCTTTCTCGATCCCAAAGAAAATAAAATAGAAGAAGGTACAATGAGAGTTTGAAAAACAACTAGTGAACCAGAAGGGCCAAATCCCTAGATTTGCAAGCATCTACAAATTTTGCTCTTAGAGAATGTGCCCCCAACAGTACACCCTCACGTTGGAACTCAAAATTATTCCTCTTCCAATTGCTGTATGTTGAACTCTCTATCTAATCTCAGAAGGCTTCTTCCTCAACCCTTTTGCACTTCTCTACACTGCTCTGGAAGAAAATCTATGCCTCAGTAACTGAAAATGTCCCCCATTTGTACAACTACGTCCTCTCTCCTCAGAGGCACATCTCAACTACTATGCTCTCAATATGACTCTTACTGAACCCTGATGGACTCCTCTCAGTCATTGATGAAGAAAATCATCTCTCTGGGCCCTCTCAGCCTCCACACATTTGTGGAAACTCCCACATGCATGATGTGTTGCTGCGCACATCCCCTGCTACTAATGCTCACATCTTTTCTTAGCTGCTTCTCTTTAGTCTCTGAAGAAACTCACTGAAATCACTCTATCACTAATCAAATGAAAATATTCCTCATTCTCTAAAGATATGTCCTTTCATTACTCTCAGGAATGCATCCCAACTATCTTAGATGGTTTTCCCTCCTTGTTCATTTAAATATCTTAGCTGCTCTGATCTCTTTATACTCACAAAATATAATGAATTTTTCATCTAAAAGTCCTTTATAATATTCTGGTGAATTAGGTTTCCAAAACCCTAATTTCAATCTCATGCAAAAATCATGTTGCTACATTAAAAATGCATGCATGCAACTAGCAAAAATGACTTAACTCTCTGCATGTCTCCATTGTTGGATCCATGACACCTGATAGAGTGTATCTCACACTCTACCCTCTTTCATATGATAATAGAAGTGCCTCCATGCTAGGCAGGCCACATGTGGTCATCCTAATCGACCAAATGCAACAATCCCTCTTAACGAGGGATGTCCGACCACAATCATTGATTCCAAGATCCAACAAATCCTCTGCTACTGTCACCACCCCTTCTGACTTGACTATCACTGTTGCACTTTGATTTGTAATGATCTAATCCTCCTCCATTATTATAGATGATTTTACCACACTTGGTAGATCACATATTTATGGCCTTCCAAGTCCCTCTACAGACTCCTTATACCCCCTTTGCTCAAATTATACTTTGATGTACCAAGAAAGTCCCCAAAAAACACTTGTTTATGTGCATACATGACTTTTAAAGTAAAATCTGCATGTACACACATCTTTTGAGACAAAACCCACGTACATAGGGAAATGTGTATGAAGACAAAAAAAATTGGAGTTTTCCTCATAGAGTCCCAAATAACTTGACTCTTGGCCTTCCATATTCCTTGAGAACGCTAAGACTCGACCCTCCATTGCCTACTTGGAGTGCTATATATTGAGCCTCTTGGACACATTGAAGGAGGAGAATTTAGAGAGCAAGGAAACTATAGTTCATTGTTGCCCCACTTGTTTATGCTTGAGTCTGCATCCCTTTGTCCCTTTGGAGCATGTTTGTGCCAGAAATTGTTCTTAGACTACCAGAAGAACAAGCCAACACAATCTCAAAAGAAAAATTAAATAAAACAGGTTTTTATGGTTTTGGTTGAAAACTTCATCAATCAAGGAGGAAATAAACATCCACAAACTAATACAGAACTGAATCATGCAAATTGGATAAACTGGGGATCAAACACATCCCAATAAGCCATAAACATTACACATGAAATACTAATTCCACCCACAGGCTACAAGCATTTACATGAATAAAACTTAAACAAGAAATGAAATTGTAGACTGAGCAATCAAACAGATCAGAAATGAAAAAGCATGACAGGTAAAATGGCTTATCAGTTTATATATAATCAATAACAATCATCCACTTACATAAGAGTTATAAGTGCTAGCTTGAGAAATCAAAGCTCCAAAGCCTCTCCTTGAGTGAAAAATCCTCCCCCCAAAACTGTATGTTTGTCTTCCTTTTATCATTACAAAAGTAAAGTAGTTCCATAACTACCTTCTAGGTCGAAATTTGAAACAGTTACATCAATTAGTTACAGGATAACTCAAAATCTTTAAAGATAATTAACCCAAAAATAGCAAATCGGATTTGGGGAAATTTGGCGAATTTCTGGAAATTTGGGTCTCAAAGACGCCTTCATATCTCTCGATCCGAAACACCCTGAAAATAGGCCACAAAGATGAATTCGAATATTTCAAACGATAATAGCTGTTGCAAAACTGAGAGAGGTTTTTGTGAATGAGTCTTTGGTGGACAAAAACCTCTTTTGGTTTTCCTTAATTCATTTCCATCTCCTCGTAATATTCTCCCAATGACAATGACAAAAACAGGAAAAATAGAGCTGCTACAGGAATCTCCTCATGAAAATATTTGACAAAGGAATAAAAAATGAGAGTTAGATTGTAAATAAAAACTCGGAATGAACTTTTATTATAAGTTTTTGAAAGCTTAAAGATGTACATATTAACTAATAAGCCCAAAAGACAAACCTTAAAACTAAAATAATGAAATGATTCAACCATTAAAAGTATCAATTCCAACCAAAATTATTGATTGTCAAAAATTCTTAAAATCAACATAAAATATAAAATCATTTTAAACCAATGGAAAAATTAGGACAAAAGAAACAGATAAACTAAGAACAAGATCTAGTTATAACATCTGGCTCTTGCTGCGGGATGAAGTCCTCCTTGTGAGGCTTCAAGAACCTGTAGACCTTGTGCCTTATTCATTGGGTGATGGAGTCAGTTACCAAATCTCTGCAACTTTGTCAAACTCTGAACGCATACCTTTGAAATGAAAAAATACCGCTACAAACCAGCATACTGAAAAGAATCTACATACTCGTATAGCGAGCTTATTCTGATATTTACTCCTACTTCTAATTGGAGGAAACAACCCAATCAAGTGTAATCATACTTCCAATGAAGCCAAGAAACCATTTGACTGAGAATCATGATTTCATGCATGCTACTGTTTGAGAAAACCCACAAAAGATGTGATAAATGCAATAAAGAGTCTGTAGGAAGCTGATACTTATGACTGGAAATAGTAAGTATGCCAAAATATGGAGCATTAGAAACCTTTGAAAAATACAACTCCATCCAAGAAGCCACGAGATCATGAAATTTCTGATTTAAAACTTCAATGTCTTCATTATATTCATCATAAAGTGAAGCATTCTCTTCCTCTCCATTGCTGTTCTTTTTAAACTTTGGATCAAGAATGGAAACCAAGGGCTTTTCAAACTGCTTCTCGACCTTTAAATAAAACCCTTGATCAAAACTTGAATAAATAAAATTATGAAAGTGACCATAAGTCAAGAATGGTAACTTATTTCTTATACCAATAGTAAGAGGTTGAAGAGCAACAACTTCTTCTTCATAACATGATAATCTCATAGCAGGGACTAAAAAATTTCTACTATAATCCACTGAAAGTATGTTATCCTCAAAAAAGTCAGCAGACTGATATGAAGAATCAACACAAGCATCATTTATATCCTTGTTCATATGAAAATCTAAAAATGATGAAGGAAACTGTTTTAAATCTGAATGATACCTACGTTCTTCTTCCTGTTCATAAGCTTGTATATCTTCAACATGAGCCCGATCTCGAAGCATTTTGCAAGCTCGAATGTTCTCCTCCACTCCTTTTGCATCCTCAAACAATTGTCTTAAAGATGATGATTTTCTTTCTAACAGGAACAAGACAAGATCTGAATGTTGAGCCATAACATAATATACCATAGCAAGTTTTTCTGAAGGTCTAATCTCCCTAGGCATACTGATATAAAAACTTTGAAACCTCCAATTAAATTTAGTAATTGGCTCATCATTTTCCCTTTTCAAACTATAAAATTCGGAAAGAACTTGATCATAAGATTTATTCTTACCCCAATACTTCAAAAAGACATCATGTAACTCTTCCCACGATCCAATTGAATCAACTTTTAAATTTCGAAACCAAAACCCAACATCTCCAACAAAGGACTTCGAAAATAACCTCATGACAACATCCTCATGCATGATTTCAAAATTATCAATGAAATTATGAAAAGATTCTAAATGCTTCTCTGCTGTAATATGGTCTTTTCCAGTAAAATGGGGAAGATATTCAACAAAGTAGGAAGGGTAAGGATGTAAGAGATATGGCAGCCTAAGAGGTTTAAACATCATCTGTCTGAGTCTAGACTGGAAATCTGTGAGATGAAAATGAGGTTCAACCAGCTGTTCAGAAGTTTCAGCAGTGATGGTAGAAGGTAATAGATCAACTTTATTCTCTACAAGATGACCAGAATAACCAGCTTCAAGAGATATGGGTATATGTATATCATGCTGAACATGTATTTCAAATGAAGGAATAGGATCAACATCAATAACACAAGAAGAATGCAGATTTTCTTCCTCCAAAGTGGGATATGTACTTGAAGGTTTATGATCATCGGAATAGACAAAACAAAAAATAATTCTTTTGACATGCAATGGGAAAGATAGGAAAGAACTTATGAATAAGAACAAAACCTCATGGAGTAAAGTAACAAGCTGATATCCAGTCTTTCCATTTGGATTCTTCATTTTTCTGTCAACAAAATTCTCCTTGCAGTGGAATCTTTAATCGTGGAGTCACCGGTGAAAACTTGTAGTCTAAAAGATTTTCTGACTTTGTTCACCTCTCAAAATCAGAAGAATAATGATATCCCAGGGAAGATATACTTCAGCTTCGTCCCCGGCAACGGCGCCAAAGATGTTTGTGCCAGAAATTGTTCTTAGACTACCAGAGGAACAAGCCAACACAATCTCAAAAGTAAAATTAAATAAAACAGGTTTTTATGGTTTTGGTTGAAAACTTCATCAATCAAGGAGGAAATAAACATCCACAAACTAATACAGAACTGAATCATGCAAATTGGATAAACTGGGGATCAAACACATCCCAATAAGCCATAAACATTACACATGAAATACTAATTCCACCCAGAGGCTACAAGCATTTACATGAATAAAACTTAAACAAGAAATGAAATTGTAGACTGAGCAATCAAACAGATCAGAAATGAAAAAGCATGACAGGTAAAATGG
>LPNX010430165.1:282119-292119 GCA_001517045.1 Pseudotsuga menziesii
GATGAATTCGAATCTTTCAAACGATAATAGCTGTTGCAAAACTGAGAGAGGTTTTTGTGAATGAGTCTTTGGTGGACAAAAACCTCTTTTGGTTTTCCTTAATTCATTTCCATCTCCTCGTAATCTGCTCCCAATGAAAATGACAAAAACAGGAAAAATAGAGCTGCTACAGGAATCTCCTCATGAAAATATTTGACAAAGGACTCAAAAATTAGAGTTAGATTGTAAATAAAAACTCGGAATGAACTTTTATTATAAGTTTTTGAAAGCTTAAAGATGTACATATTAACTAATAAGCCCAAAAGACAAACCTTAAAACTAAAATAATGAAATGATTCAACCATTAAAAGTATCAATTCCAACCAAAATTATTGATTGTCAAAAATTCTTAAAATCAACATAAAATATAAAATCATTTTAAACCAACGGAAAAATTAGGACAAAAGAAACAGATAAACTAAGAACAAGATCTAGTTATAACAGAGCACATAGTGCTGCTCTTCCCAATATTTCCTTTGCTTTGTAAGCTTTCCATTATGATGGAGGATTGAATTGGTGTAGGCCCAGGTGGAGGACTTAGTTTCTCCAGTTCGAAGAAGTGTCGACAGAGTTTGTCACTATTGTATCTATGTTTTATTAATAGAAATATCCATTTCCTATCCAATAAATGTGCATAGATATGAATATTGTATCCATGGATGTAGTTATTTTGCTTATACATGATGGTTTATATATTCTAGAGTAGGCCTAACACTTTGACATACAACATGCTTGTCTTGTTTGTTGTTGTTGCGAGCGAATTGTGAATAGAAGCATGTTGGAAAAGATCAACATGGATCTACATGAATCGTCCAGAATAAGGTACGCTTGATATTGGAATGGATTGATTTCTGGTGTCATTCAGTCTGTTGTGGTACACCCCAAGCCATAGGAAGTTTCTCGCCGGAACAGAATTGGCGACTCCAATGGGGAGGTTCCTTGTTTTTTCTCTGGGGATTGGGTGCACAATGTGATTGAATTTCTCTCTGTTCTCTAAGTTTCTATGTTAGGTCCAAAAGTAGGTTTTCCCTTTAGTGTATTGTTGAAGTAATTTTGATCGCGGCTTATGATTTTCCCCCTTATTTCTTCCTATACGTGAGTTTTTGCTTCACAATTACGTATACACACGAGTTTATTTTGAATTTCCACGTATTTATGCAGGTTTTCTGCGAACAATCGCATATACCTCTGTTTTGAGTTTGATTTGGATGATTGAGAGTTGTTATGTGAATTTTGAATGCTGTTGAGTCTTCCTTGATACTGTTGGTGTCTGTATACTGCCTCTGTTTCTGACCAGAGACCCTTTTTATTTGCTTTTTAATTAGAAGTTGTTCTTGTCATATTTTTCCTTTTTGATTAGTGCATTAGACTTATTTTATCTTGGTGCCTTGCTTGGCTGCTATCTGAGATTTTCTGCAGGGTCTGAGAGTTTACTAATACATAATAGCAAATTTGTGACAGTTTTTCATTGCTATTTCCATGTTTCATCGTCTCAATTGCGACAATAATGGTTGTGATGTTTCATGGCACTTATTTCGTGGATCTAATGATGAACTTTATAAGCCCTCGATAGAGAGATGAAAACTGGCTGCCACGTGTCTCCTATACGGTGGCCTTGAAATTGATTTTTTTAATTCATTTTCTACATTTCGTCGCTCTATCGATAAAGTTGTCGTCCCTATAATGACGAAAATATGGCAAAAAACTGCTAGGAAAATTTTTGTTTCCACGCAAAACCATGGAACACTTTCGACGAATGTTTGTCTCTCTATTGACAAATTCTAGAATTTGAACAGAAATTTCTTCCATACAAAATCGTGGAAAACCAATCTCTATCGATGAAATCTGCAAGTTGAACAATAATTTTTCCATGAAACTTCGTCGCTATAGCGACGGTATTCGTGGAAAGCCACCCGGGGTTTCAACGGTTTTGCAATACCCACGACGAAAGTTCGTTGATATTGCGACGAAACCTGGAGGTTTCAAAAAAAAATTAAAAAACTGTGGAAAGGCACCTTCATTTCCACGGTTTTGGATATTCAATAAGTGCTTGTGAAAAAATACATACTATATTTTAAAGACAAATAAATGGATAAAATATAACACAGGAAAGGTTATTTATAGAAAAGAAATATATTAGGAAAGTAAGATATGGGAAAAAACATATTGAAGTAAAAGGGAAAAAAATGGGAAGTTCACAGGGGAGGTAAAAAAGTGTTAACTGACTCTAAAAAATAAGGCATAATGATTTAAAAAGTGCCCAAAAGTACCCAAAGTGTCCCTAAGCACCCTAATTATTGCCTCAGAAACTGTTTTCCCATTAGGATGAACAAATTCATAATAATTGGCCAAAATACATAATTAGAGGCTAAAGTGGAACCTCTTAGAGCGGATTCTATGACAAGGTAGGAGGGTACATCTATAAAAATACCATCGATAAAATACGTTGTAAGCACCACATGGATCGTATAAACCTTAATTAAATGATATTCTAAGCACCACTGAGAGATGATTTCTATGATAAGGTAGGGGGGTACATCTATAAAAAATACCATCGATAAAATACGTAGGCAGCACTGGGCTTAGATCAACTTATTGTGATCCGAAATTAGGTTAACCCCTCTAGGGCTTAAAGAGCCCACAAGGGCTTGGAAGGATGCCCACAGAGCTTGGAAGAAGCCCACATAGGCCTGTAGATACCCGCAAAAGCTTAAAGAAGCCCACAAGTCAGAAGTAAAGGAAGCCCATGTTCTGAAGATGAAGGGAGCCCGAGATTTGAAGACTGAGGAAGCTCGTAGGTGTAAATGAATCTAGAGAAGGTCAAGCCCGCAATTTATGGCAGAGATGAAAATGAAAAACTGATCCTTCCTATGAAACCACCTCAAGCATGGCCAAAATCGAACAAAGTTAGTACCAAATATGCCCGATAGTATCAAAAAGTCCCTTGAGCATATGATAGGAAAGAGACATGTTAATCAACAAAAAATTACAACTTATTTCTATTATTTTACTATGCATGATCTTATATAACAAAAAATTCATCATAGATCACCTTTTGGCATTGATCAGAAGCAGGTTGCACAGTTGAGCATGCAATTTGTAGTTTAGAAACCATATCATAGATGCCTTGGAGACACTCCTCGTGAAATATCATCACTTGATATACTACATGTGAAGAGCTACTAGTGACAATTCATCATACTACAAAAAACATAAGGTGCATTGAATTTGTCTTTATTTAAAAATAAATAAACAATACAAAAATAACTCAACTCCTAGGGAAAAAGAGTAGTTGTTCACCTGGAAAATCTATGTAGGATTTTTGTAGTGCTAACTGGTAGTAAGTTGTTTTAATGTTGCTCACTATTGGAATAGTTGATCCTTATTATGCAACCACCTCAAGCATGGCCAAAATTGGTCAAGTTAGTATCAAATATGCCCATAAGATAAAAACAATCTCGTAAGCACATGATGGGAAAGAGACATGTTAGTCAACAAAAAATTGACAAATTATTTCTACTCTATTACTAAGAATGATCTCATGTAGCAAAACATTCATCATAAATTACCTTTTGGCACTGATAAGTAGGTTGCATAGTTGAGCATGCAATTTGTAGTTTATAAACCATATCATAATTTACTTGGAGACACTCCTCATGTAATAAAATCACTTTATCTGCTACCTTTGAAGATCTAGACATATGAATTTATGGTCCACATATGTGCCATACAACAACTGAAAGTTTATATTCACAGAAATCAGAACGTGTAAAATAGTGCAACCAATAACTAGTGTTAGTCATTTAAAGTGCCATTTAGCATATGATTTCCATATCTGTGTATGTGATAGCATAGATATAAAATACTAACTTGATGAAAATTTAGTGCCAAGATAACCATAATGTTATTATCATTCACTCGATCCTGTATGTAAGTTCTGAAATATAAAATCATCAAGTCCCTTACCATCACCTAGCTCTCAATAGAAATAATTAGTACTAAGAAAATCCAAAACAATACTCAGTAAAATAATGTCAGAATTATATCATTGTGCATTCATAGATGTAAGGTTCCAGATCAGATCACTTGGAAAAATAGAAAACATAATATCATATATGAAATCATGTCATAGCTTAAAAAAAGATGTGAAGATACCACTTACCCCATAAGATTTTATTTGTTCTTTCAGCTCTTCAATCCTTTCCCTAATCTCCTGTGTCATGGGCCTTATGCAAGCCAAGGAAATAATTTCTATGTTTTCCTTTTTCAGGGCCTTCTTTATAGTATCCATAGGGTCTATGGAATAGTAAATTTCATCCTCAAGCTCCTCGTCACCCAAATCAAGTGCACTAGACTAAATTTATCAAACAATAAAATTAAGCAAAATAATTTTAACATCATTCAAACATTGTTATTGTAATGAAATTTAGTTACTATTAAGAACTAACACTTACCTGATGCGATGTTGTGGTCGGTGAATTCCCACAGTCACCCCATACTGATCTACTTCTAGTGGGTGATTGTCCACGGTCACCTTGGACCATGGAAGCAGCAGGTGCCTTTCCACGGTCCCCACCCTGACACGATAAATCAATCAATAATTCACCATAAGCACAGAAAAATGCGAATGTCAACAGTGGAAATTGAATGCTAACAGAAAAAATCAAAACATTTAGTTATTATATTTAACACTCACCTGACGAGTCACAGAGTGTGACCTTCCACGGTCACCCTGGATCATGGAAGCAGTAGGTGCCTTTCCACTGACGCCACCCTGACACAATAAATCAATAAATAAACATTATGAAAATAATTGTAACATAATAAAAAATGATATATTTCAATAATATTTATTTTTATCTCAGAAGTAGAGGACACGCATTATGTTCCATGACGAACACGGGCAGACCCTTGCCACAGTGTAATAAGCATGTTGTCACATGTAAATATTTTGGGGTTGGAGTTTCTAGTTATTGTATTCATATTTAGTTACTATATTTAGTTGAGTCAATAATTGTAACATCAACAAAAATGAGATATTGCAATAATATTTACTTTTACCTCCGATGAAGAAGATACATGTTCTGCTCCATGGCGATGAGCAGACCCCTGCCACAGTGTAATAAGCATTTTATATGGAAATATTTACAATAAGAACAAAAAAGCAAATGGTAATAGTGGAAATTGAATGTTAAAAGAAAAAATCTCAACATTTAGTTATTATATTTAACACTTACCTGATGGGGCACAGAGTGTGACCTTCCACGATCACCCTAGACCATGGAAGTAGAGGACATGCGTTCTGTTCCATGACGACCATGGGCAGACCCCTGCCACAGTGTAATAAGCATGTTGTCACATGGAAATCTTCTGGGGTTGGAGTTTCTAGTTATTGTAGTCATATTTAGTTACTATATTTAGTTGAGTCAATAATTGTAACATAAAAAAATGAGATACTGCAATAATATTTACTTTTACCTTCGAAGGAGGAGATACATGTTCTGCTCCATGGGGATGTGTAGACCCTTGCCACAATGCAATAAGCATGTTATCATATGGAAATATTCATAATAAGCACGACAAAAGCGAATGGTAATAGTGAAAATCGAATGTTAACTGAAAAAATCGAAACATTTTGTTACTGACGTCATATTTATTTACTATATTTAACATTTACCTCATGAGGCATAGATTGTGACCCTCCACGGTCACCCTGGACCGTGGAAGCAACATGTGGGTTTCCACTGCTACAACCATGACAAAATAAATCAATCAATAAAATTTGAGTCAATAATTGTAACATAAAAAAAATGAGATAAGCATAACAGTGTAATAAGCATGTTATCACATGGAAATATTCATAATATGCACGAAAAAAGCAAATGTCAACGGTGGAAATCAAATGTTAACAGAAAAAATCGAAACATTTAGTTATTGTAGTCATGTTTAGTTACTATATTTAGCATTTACCTGATGAGGCATAGTGTGTGACCTTCCATGGTTACCCTGGACTGTGGAAGCTACATCTATTCAATTTAAGTTGTAATCGATCAACAACTCTTCACCTAGAAGTATTGTTTTTGTTGCACATACAAATATACGATGTTCTTCGCATCCCTAAAATTCGCAATTTGGTTGTTTAGTTGCTGTCACTGGCCGTGTACTATTTATAAATCCAACAACTTTTCCAAACGCTTTTGGTCTCCCATCAATATACATAGTCACCCCTTTGTTTTTATTGTGTTAGCTAGTTGTATATAATTTGCGGCAACTCTGTATCTCCTCATACTTTGAATATATTGGACCAAGATCAACCAGTTATTGTATTTGTATAATGGTTCGACATACTCCATCAATTTAGTTACAGTGTCATAGCCGACCTTTATGCCATCCATGGAAAATAGCCCCAATCCATGTAAGGACGAAGGAGCAATGCGATACATCCTCCCATTGATGAAGAAATCTATGTCCACTTGAGGTAGCTTATTAGGTACCCATCGTTGCACTGGATTTCTATACCTCAAGGGAAACTTAATGTCACCTATTCTCTTAGCATCATAATTACATGACCCTCCATTGGCAATAAAATATTGCATGCGTCTGTGAAATCTTTTCCTTACCTTTTCAGATCTATTTGATATAGAACTGGTATATCTAATACAACACGTATCAATTTCAACCTCTCTGAGTATATCTTCACCATCACTCGAGGAAGATAGATCTGATCGATACCTATTTGGTGGTACCTACACTCGATAAAATAAGAATATAAGCTACCAAGCGGATATAATTTAGCGTGCAAATATATTTACTTGTAATGTTTTAATATCAAAAGTTTTTTCTTCCCAAAAACTTTACCAAAAGCTATTTTTCTCTCAAAGGTGTTATTTCTTTTAGAGTTATTTATATTTGAATTATGTTTAAGTATAAGACACGATTTGATTTGGTTTGGAATTTGTTCACAACACGAATATAGAAGTGTGTTTCTTGGGCCACTTGACTAGTTAATGCATGCAAAGAGGTATGGGGTTCCCCCTCATATAGATCATGTTGGGGATTCAATTTGGAACAGGCGGTGGTCATATTGCTTCATTCATGGATTTTCCACCAAAAATCGACGACGTTAGTCTAACACTCCCTCTTCCACAGTGGTTTGATATGCAAGTTTCCTCATGCAAGGTACTCCTTCTCTAACTATGTGCCTGATTTTTTTTAAATAGGATAACATTGTGCAATATCACCAAATTTAGACCAATTATAGGTATTTTTGAGTGGTTTTGCACATGGACGCGGATAGGGTGATGTTGGATCTGGAATCATGTTATCACAACCTTGAATCGTCTTACACTACCCAATACCATTTTCTTACCATTGCTATGGTGTTCTGCAACAGGGAAATCCTGAATTTTTTTGGTTGTGATGGTATGGTTTAGGCCCGTTCTCTATCAAACGGGTGATGGATGGGTTAAAGGTTGGCATTTGACGGGAAAAATGCCCGTCATGGGTCATTTTGCACCTTAAATATGACCTATATTTCATATAAATCCTTAGAAAAATTGAAGTAAACAGTCAAAACCATAGTAGCAATATTCGAGTATGGATTCAAATACGATACAAAAAAAATACGTAACAAAAAAATCAAGTACAACTAAAGTATGGAAATAGGCATCTTATAAATACAAAAACATGCAATTTTAATTTAAAAAAGATAAAATTATACGATCATCATTCCAAAGTGTAACATGTCATTCATTATTCATTAGGAACTAACATTCCAAAGTGTAACATGTCATTCATTATTCATTAGTAACTAATGCAAGTAGTAACTAAGTATTGATTTCTTGTGACAATGGATGAGACATACAACTGTCCTTTCTCTATAGTTTCAACCTCAAATCCAAGGGAAACAACAGGAAAATGTATAGTATATGGAAACAAATCTCCAGTTTCGATCTGAGATAAGTAAGGGCTCATTGGACCCCATAAAATGGCTATGTTATTCAAATCCTTATCACTTCAATGGGAGAGTTGCAATCATGACGACTTAGAAATATCTAAGCCTTTAGAAATGGATAAGTTACATATTCAGGTTGAGATGATCATGGGAAACTTCTCATCTCTATCCTCTTGGGAATCATTGTTGGCAATATGGCAGATGAATGTGTTGGCATTGATGTCAATATATGAATGGAGAATTGGTGAAATTTGGTGAACTGATCATTGTGGACATGCATTTCCTAGAGATGTTCATTAATGACAAAATAACTGTTGATGGGCATAGGCATCTATGATAAAGTTGGAAAAAGACTAAGTGGTGAAATTTTTTCCTAAAGCAGTAGTCTTATGAAAATTTCCACCATATTTCATAAGAAGGAGAAAATTCCCGCCATGTCCTGTCATCCCATAGTTGGTTGAAGTATCTATCCGAACATAGTACCATTTCTCAGAACAACTCTTTGAGGAAGGAGATACAGGCCTCCCAAAAGAAGTTCTTTTTGGTCAAATTAGACAAGTTGCTCTAGGATAATTCCCACCATAATTTGTGGGTTGAAAGAAATGCCCACACCATATGTAAATCCTGTAGGTGGCTGTGTTGTCTACCTGACCATGTTCTTACTTTGACCTGAAATTACCTGAGGCAGAAATCATGGATCTACCAAAACAAGGTCTTAAGCAGCTTTTACATCATACTTTAGTAAAATGCCCGCTGAGGAGAGAGAAAGTAGTTCCAAAGGATGAAATTGGTCTTAATGGATTCATCTGGTTTTCCTCCATCCATTGGATGTCTTACACTCCAAGTTTTATGAAAAGTTGAAATCAGCTTTGAGACCTAAGGTTTAAAGAAATTGTCTGTGTCAAATCACAAGGTTGAAGAGGCATTTGGAAATGCCCACCAAATCCTATCTGAGTGATGATAAATTCATCAGAAGGTATGGGCATGTTCTTTAATGAACTAGCTATCCATCTATGTTCTTAGTTTTTCTTATGGTGACCACAAGAGAAAAATATCAACTTGCCAAAAGAGGTAAAAAAATTAGCTTGCATATCCAAAAATATGAAAAATTGACTGAGTGTTGAAAACAGGAGGTTAGGATCCCACTTGGAAATACATGCCAGAGTCATCTCTTTAACTGATAAATTAATTAGATGTTATGGGTCCATTCTTTGATGATATGGGCATCCACTCATGATCTCAGTTTCCCTCTGGGTGTTCACACGTGTGAGATATGAGTTTGCCAAAATGCCTCCTGGCACAGTAATGACTAGGGTCTAACAAAATTGACTAAGTGTTGAATTGAGTAGTTTGAAAGACCATTTTAAAGTGATTGACAGAGATTGTGTGTTTGTCAGTAAGGTTTTAAGGTGACATGGTATTGTTCCTAGTTGAGGTGGATACCTAGCCATACCCTCAGTTTGTTCAAAGATGGTTAAGATGTGAAAAATATAAGTTTTCCAAAAGGTAGAAAAATATTCCTGTACAGTCTTGGTGAAATAAAAGAGTAAGCTACAGAAAATTAATAAACATAAATTTATAAAGGGAATTCTACATATGTTGAGAAGGATTTAAGGATAGTATTTTGGAAGATATGATGTGATCGAAATTACACATCATATATTTAAGGAAGAAATGCTCACAAAGGGTTCAATGAAGACACACGCAGGCTACAATATTCTCGATAACCTTTGGACTCTTTGAGATATGCCAAACAGAGGCGACCACACTAACTACCATGGTATGTGCCAAACATAGGCAAAAAGATATAAGTGTCGTTGAAAAATAATACTGGTATGAAAATGTGTCTTTAAAGAATAAAGAGGTATGAGGGTCAATTTACTGGAGTCAATTCAAATTATAGCTAATGATTCCCAGGGAACTATACATTGTTCCAAAATCCAAACCAGTAAATGGGAAAAGCTTGCAAAGTGTGTTGTAATTTAGGTAAAAGTGAGCATACAAATA
>LPNX010430165.1:297119-390931 GCA_001517045.1 Pseudotsuga menziesii
TATCCTCATTATAGTTTCATATATACCTTCATTTATTGAATTAGCCTCCTCCTTTTATCTCTTTATACTTGAACTCCTAGAGAGTAATGGATCTCCCCATGTTTTTTCATCTTAGGTATTTTTGTTGTGAAAACATTCAACATGGATGAAGACAATCACTTATTATACATATAGTTTTAAGATTAGAAATGTTCTTACCAACCCACTTGATGCACACATTCTTGTTTCCATATTAATGTTGTAGAAGACCATCTCTAATCAAATGACCATCTATCCACTAGTACCAATCTCAAGATGATTCCTTCATCTCATTAAGTTCTTTCTTCATGTTTCACATCTTTTGCTTCCCTCCCTTGTGAACTTATCCTTTGAGACAATACATGTATATCTTTACTTCCAACATGCCTTTCAAGAACAAAATATTTACATCAAACTTCCAAAGACCTATATATCCACATTAGCCATGAATGCCAAAAACACTCTTATCCAGGTCATGCCATTATTACTAAAATATTTATACATACTTTATTCATTCAACTTACATATATCATCGTTGTCGTCTTCATCACCACCACCACCATCATGTTGGAAATACGGAATATGGTTGTCATTGATGTCAAAAGGAGTTCAGTGATGACAGCGGAATAACCAAAGGACATGATGGCAAGAGTGAACTCAATGAAAGTCAAATGAAAGACAAAGGTGGTGATGACATGACATGAATGATGATACGGAGGATATGATGACATGGCATGACATAGATGATGATGTGGCATGAAATTGAAGTCATTGTTGTATTATAAAATCACTTCGGAGAAATATGGCAAAATGGTGAAAATCGGGAAATTGACCAAGTATGGAATAATTAGTCAAAATTGGTCCCAATAGCCTTAAGAGAATGCATGCCACAATTCATGGTTTGAGAAGAATTCCCGCGCCATGGTACTGTCCTATAGCTAGTTGGTTTGGATACCTATTCATGATTTTATTTTTCTTTAATATTTCTTGAGGAGAAAGATATAGGCCTGCCAAAAAAGGGTTGTTCACCAGTGGATGCAAAAATGGCTAAGTAGCATTAGAAAGATGCCCTCCCTAAATTATGGGTTAGAGTAAATGGTCGCATCACATGGGGGTTTTGTAGATTGGTATTTGGCCTACCTTACCATATCTTCATATTGTATTGGAAGTAGACGAAGAAAAAGTTTTGGACCTGCCAAAAGGGTGTTTTAGGCATATTAGACCAAATTGAGAAATTTGTCTAAGTATGGAATTGATGTTAAATTTTCCCAAGTGGCCTTAAGGAAATGCCCAACATGCCTCATAGGATGATGTCAAAAATGTATTGAGAATGTGAGTCTCTATATTGTTGTATGGAGCACACAACCATGTCACTTGCCTCACCATAGAGTCTCAAAGGAGGAAGATGTCAACCTACCAAAAGTGCCCCCCCCAGCCATATTTGCACTATTCCAGTACTGGAAAAACTGCGTAAGTGGCTTCACGAAAATGCCCGCCAGAGATTGTATTGATGATAATAAATTTATCTGAGGGTATGGGGTTTTTCTTTGATGAACTTGCTATCTTTCCATGTTCTTAGTTTTTCTTATGGTGACCACATGAGGAAAATAACAATCTGCCAAAATACATTAGATATAAGTATATTTCTAAATGCAGTATATTATATACCAATTTATATAAAGAAAAACATGAAGACTGTGATGAATAGTATTTTCATTGATGACAACATTAATGACAATCATTTTGGAAAAATATGTTAATTTGGTGAAAAACAGGAAAATGACTAAGTGTTGGAAAACTGGCTTAGGTAGCCTTAAGGAAATGCCCGCCACAAATTGTGTGTTGAAGAAAATGCCCGCACCATATGGGGGTCTTGTAGATTGATATTTGGCCTACATGACCATTGTAACACCCCGGTTTTGACCCCGTTGCATTAGATGTATATGATGTATATATTGTAAATGATCATGGTGTGGAGCTAAAGGCCAAGGCCCCACCATTGATTGGTTATGCTATGTTTTGGATTTAAATTTGTCACCGATGGTATATCGGGGCATGCGGCATACATATTGAGTTTTGTCATCATGTAAATATGCATCTTTAATTAAATAAACCGACCAACTACGTTCACGGCAACTAAATTGAGAAGGGGCATGATTTTCACAAGGATAAGGGTGGGGAAATGTCAAACCTTGGCCAATAGGGGGGAAAAAGCCATGTGTCACCACCTTGACTTATCCAACCACCACAATTAATAACTGCTATTGTTAGCTGGGGCAGTTATGGCTGAGAGTGGAGTGTGGCAGGACTGTCAGTCCTTTCCCGCACGCACACTCCACCAGCGGATTGAACCTCACGTTGGGGCAGAGGAATGACTACGCCTCTCATTCCATGTGCTCCAGGACGCCATTCTTTCCCTGGTCTATTCATCCTCACGTAGGAGTGGACGTCTTGTTCATTCTCATGCACAGGATTTTTCTCCTGGTTTTCGACTCATGCATCGAGCTGGGAACCGTGCTCTTTCATCCACGTTTTTAGCTGTATGTTCTCCTTACAGACTGGTAGGGTCGTGTAATCTCCCCGTCATTTTAATGTTGAGATTGGAACTGTTGTTCTTCCTGTGAGTTATGGTCGTCGCTGTTCTCCTCAAGATTTGTTGTGTTGCTGTGGTCTCCCTTACATCGTGATTGTTGTGGTCTTCTTTATATTTTGGGGATGGGAGTTTGCTCCTTTCACGCACAGGTTGGAAGTCTGTATTTTTCTCTTCCTCAGCGTGGTCTATGTATTTTTTCCCGGTGACTTCATTGCCCAAGGACGTGCTATTGTTTTCCCCATGCCGTGAGCCATGTTTGCTGTTACGCTTTGAGGCTGCTGCGAATTGTTGGGAGTCGTCTTCCCTGTTTAAGCTGTAATAGCTGATTAATTGCATGTGTGCAATGGTTAGTATTCGGACTGTGTTGGGAGCAGGGATGGGGGCTTGGTTTGCTTGATAAACCTGGTGGCTGGAAACCACACAGACAAAGCTAGAGGGTTGGCTTTCTTCTCCACAACCCCTGAATAGCACTAGAAGGGAATGCAGGGCTTGAGGGACTGTGTAGCAGAGAAGGGACTGATTCCTTGTGTTGGGTGTGTGTGGGTGTCTTAGAAGTCAGGCTAGTCCTAGTGTAGGTGTTCCTAGCTCTGTAATGGGCTCACCAGCTTAGCATTTAGCCTTTCCCAACTTCTTGATGGCCTAATAAACCCAACTGAGTTGGCTTGGATGTGTTTTATGTATCCTTGGCTATGTGTAAGCCTTCTTGTTCCCTTATTCCTTGGAGAATCATGCCCATCTCGGGGGTGGTAGCGCTGCTGAGAGATTAAGGAGCACACTGGCCTATGGTTGGGTGGAACGTTGCAGCGACGTAGCTAGTTGCGGAATGAGTTCTTCATAAGATAAGTAATCTTGTCTAATTTACTTTTGCAATCATATTTTATGTTAATGGATGTGATGAACATGTTGAATGAATGCTTGTATAAATGTATGATGCTTCCGTTGTGCATGATAAACAATTGCATCTATGTATGTTCTACTTCAATGCATTCTGTTTCAGCATTTTTATGAATTCACATGTTCATGGGGCTGGTAGCCCGGATGGTTAACGCCATGGTAGCGTCCTCTTCGCCGGTCGGAGGGTCGGGGACGTGTTAGCCTGATTTTCTGAATCTAGGCCAATAAGGAGGTTTTTTCCACACAATCAACTTAAAGCAGTGTCCGGTGTGTTTGAATTAACAAAACCTCACAGGTTGTGGTCCTGCTACCAGCTAGTTTGTCTCTTAAGGAGAACTTAAAACCAGCAAAATCTAACCTATTCTAATGTTATTTTTATCTAAATGATTAAATTAAACTATCTAAACTGTCCTATGGTTACTTTCTTAAGGAAAGAATTTGATTTTGGGAAGTTTTATGAATATAAAACTTATACAAAGTATAAAAATCGAATTGACAGTTGTTAATTCAACTACTAAAGAAAAAATAAAATAAAATTTAACTTAAACTATTCTAAATGTCCTATCTTAGCTGAGAGCATATTCAAAGATTATATTAACCATTAATCAGTAAAGATGAACAGAAAGACTAAATCATAATTCAAATAGACACATTTAAATCATGAATAATAAGTCACCCTGTTAAATAACAACAGAAACTGAAAAATAACTGCAAATAAACAATTAATTTTAACTTTCTGAAATTGATTAATAATTAATTATCAAGACAATTATTTGAATTTAAGATAATATCTATTTTAAAATCATTGTCAACATACAAATGAAATTTTAAACAGACAGAAAAGTATATCATTATAACTCAAGTTTACAGTAAAAATACTAATAAACATAATCATAATGAAATGTTCATTCAAAACACTATCTTGAGCTGATAAAGTGAGAAATGTAATTAAACATCAGTATATCAAAGCACACTGAGTTAATATAAATACAGAAGATAATATGATGATATATATATATATATATAATAATCCAAAACAAAAATACCAGAAATGGTATCAGTCTGTGGACGTCTAGTGGTATTCACATCCAAAGGTTCAACTCCAGAGATAAACAAAACACCAGCAACAAAGTATAATTCTAGTAAGTTTTCTTCCAACACTCCATCCTTTGTTCATCAAAATATCTACCTTATATAACACTATGATTCAGTTTCCCTATTAATGTTGCATGCAACATTATAGGGCTCATCTAACTAAAAAGAGCATTTCATCTCTTATATGACACCTATCACTATAAAATAGAAAACGACTAGCCTGAGTCGAGGCACTTTAGAAGATTCTTGTCCATAATGAAACTCCAGCTCGTAACAAACAGCCACATCTTCATGCCAACGTATTAACCAAGTCCCGAGATTCTATAGAGGAATGATGACAAAACCACCTGCATTGAATTCAAACGAAGCATCTTATCAAAATCGATTAAAACATAGGTAATGAAATCAACTTAAAATTTTAAATGCATGCTTGTTAAATCTTCGATTTTATAGGCATGCGAAACCAAAATGATCATTACTTGTTTTGCAGCGACAAAAGAAATGAGAACATCATCAAGTTTTATTCTGAAGAGCGACTACTCTTCAAGCTTCTGCTAGTTTAGCCTTTAACCTGATAATCTTAATGTTTTGTTTTTCAATTCGTTTAAGCAATAGCTGGTTTGTGCCTATGCTTGACTTCTTTGATTTTTTGTATTGGTTCTTCTTAGCACTCATCTCTTTCCATCTACCAATCCACTCCAACAACTCTTTTCTAAAGGTTTTATTTTCTTCTTCTAGTAATGCTATACTAGATAGACAATGCTTCAGTTTACCCTTGAACTCCATAATTTTATCCTGGAATGCATTATATTGCGTACGCTGTAGAGTCTCATCTTCATTTGTTACCTGAGGAGACATAGGGCTGTCAATATACTGACTAGACGATGGTCCAGGGTCTGCAATACCTGTGTCTACACTTAGTTGAGTAACCTCGGCCTTGTCCGATTGTACATCATTACCCTGTACGAAAGTAGGATTATTTACATTAATTGTATCAGGGATAGATGACGGGGTATCATCTTCAATATTAACGACTGCAGGCTTAGAAGCCTGTTGATTAACCTTATGACCCTAAATCGTATGGGTATTGTACATGCTCCTCGTAACCCTTCTTGAAAACGACAGCTTTTCAAAACCAAGTCCTTCCTTATCACAACAAACCTGAGCAAGATGATCTAATCTATGCATAGATTCTCTGTTATATTCATCAGGTTTGTTTGTTTCAGATGGATTTTTACATTCAACATTATTACCAGTTTTACCTTTAGTTAATTCCTCTTCTAATTCTGCAGGGGTGCTACCACTCTTACCAGATAAGGGTTGATCCAAGACTGCTTTAGAATTGCAAGGAACTGAATCCCTGTCATCATTCTTATTGATCCCATCATTTATGGGTATGTTAACTTCCTCGAATCCCTTTACCTCTGATATAGTTTCAGAAGTACTATTAACCCCAGAATTTATGGCTTTTCGTTTCTTAAGAATTCGTGGGGATGGATTCGGCCAACACTGTGTCGGCCCCAACTGACAGTCGACTAAAAAACTATCCCAAGACTTGCCATTTGCAGATAATTGAAATTGCAATATGATTTTTATCAACCCATGGTGAAAAAGACTCCTATCGGGGTTACTAAAATTTCTAATAGTTTGTGACATTTTCTTTAGACTTTGCCATAAATAGAAAGGCAAATTAATCTTATAACCCTATAATGCTAACAGCAATCGTAAATGGTATAAGTGCAAATGGGAGTATCGTCCACAACAGGACACGTAACTTACTAAGATTTTGTAATAAACTCTCCATTCGGGCTTCAGAAATTTCATAGGGACGCCTATCTTTAGCTTCGTATCATCCGGCAATGGCATTAACAGAGCCAAGCATTTCTTCTTATTGACCATGCTGCCCTTAAACCAACGTTCTCGAACCTGTGGGAGCTTAGTGGCTTCTGCAATCGTATCTTCATTGATAATAAACTCAAAACCCCCAATTTGCACCCTGTCATCGTTAAAATTCACGACGAACAGTTTAGTAATATCTACATGGTGGCCATCGAAACTCCTACAGAAATGCCCCCACCACATTTTCTCAAATTTCATGGCAACCTCTTGGTTAGCTTCTATAAGTTCAAACCCAGAAATCTCAAAACGGTTCAGTGGAGACATGGTTTCTTCTACGCTCTCCTGGCTTCGAACTGAAATGAACGGAGAGGTGAACATAGAGGGAATAGGTATCCACACATATGACATGATGGATAGTCTTCGCATGCTTCAAATCTAACGGAGATACAATATATGAATTTGCCATTTTAGCCGGATTCTAAGCAATGACGAGTGCTATATCTTAACGTTATAGCATACTGTATGCAGGTTTAGCTACGTTTAACCACAACCAATAGTGATAACCACCAAATCGGCGCACCAGAGATATTGTAATGGATAGATCATGATTTCAAATATTGATTATGGACAGTGGCTAATAATGAACAGGTACATTGACGTTAATTGGAAATGACTATCAGCATTTAACACTGTTAATACGATGCCTCCATATGTTCACAGCTGTCGACCTGTCAAGAGGTGCAAGCCACGTTTTATGCCAACTCATTGATCCAAGTGATAATCGGTTATCAACTTAACAAATGGCTCTTTGTAAACTCAGTCAATCGTAACAGTCATCAAATCATGTTAAGTGGTGGCATGCAAGGTGATGAAATCGCATACATCTAATGTTAACATGGCTTAGTGAAATAGCTAGATTTAATATCTATGCTATGTATATACAAGACTAAGTTTAAACCTTTCAAACATCCTATCGATACATATCTAACATTAGATTAATAGGATATTCAAATGATAAAACTATCATAAGTGAAATTTTCCTATATAAACATCATTTATTCAATAACTATAATATTTACAAAAGGTCATAGTATGGTATTACATATAATATCAATTTTGAAAGTCACTTTTAGTTTTATGAACTTAGGGCTAGTAATACCTTACTCAGCACAAAGTGTGTTTTATTGATTTTCTCTTGGCAAACTATTTCAAATTTCTTAAGTCTCATAAATTTATTTTAATGATTAAATAAATTCATAAAAATTTATTAGACTTACTAACAGTTGTTAATTTCCAAGTTCATGAGCGTGTTTCACCAACTTCTCAAATGGTATTTTACCTTTCTTTGATTAAGAGTACCTTTAGAATCAAAGATTCTGAAGGTTCTCTTTCATAATTTTTCAATGATGAATCATAGAAAGAGCTGATCACTCTTCATCTTATTGAGAAATGAAGAGGTTGTTGCTAGCTGCCAACAGGACGTTACAACGTGGTATCAGAGCTCATGTTGCAGCATGGGCCTGAATGAGCCATGAAGGATGCACTAACAGAGGTAGTATTTCTTTCTACCTAGCAGAGATCAGAATTTGATGACAACAAACTCCCACAAATTCGTCTAAGTGTTTGAACTGTCAGCTCATCGAAACACTTAGTGGAATGGACTTCCGATGTAGCGGAAGAGCTAGGCGGAAGCATACCTGATGGAGGACAGTTGGGAGGAAAATTGTGAAATATTTTCTAAGTGTTCGACGTCTGTCGGTAGGAAAAATTTGATCGAGCGCCCACTGTTGTGGATGGCTAGACAACTACGCGTCCAACGGGTAAGGCCTCCGACAGCACACGCCGTAAAGAAACTTTAAAATTTTTTCTAAGGCTGAAATCGTCAGCCATCGGAAGTAGATAGTGTTTTGTGTGCCGCCGTTTCAGAATCCTAGAGCACTAGTCTTCCGACAGGAAGAGACTGCCGATACCG
Source organism: Pseudotsuga menziesii (assembly GCA_001517045.1). Classification (NCBI taxonomy): domain Eukaryota; kingdom Viridiplantae; phylum Streptophyta; class Pinopsida; order Pinales; family Pinaceae; genus Pseudotsuga; species Pseudotsuga menziesii. The sequence continues at coordinate 305,531 of LPNX010430165.1, forward strand.
ATCGAGTTATGCCACAGGAGATTGGGCCACCGATCGGAAGAAGAAAAAAGATGGTGGGACATCGTTGTGGCTGCCGATGGAACTATTTCGCCGACAGAGACAGAAAATTTCAGAAATTTGACTAAGTGTTGAGGCCATCGGTGATCGGCGATGGTTAGTGGATAGAGATTCCGACAGCCGATGAGTTATGGTCCGCGAAACCCGCAGTGGGATCACTACCCACCATTGCGACTATTTAGTGAAATATACTCCTGATGAACAATGCACCCGAACACTGATATATCAGAAGAAGCTAGTTGTTTTGACTGCCGAAATGTCAAATTGATAGTTGGAATGAGACCCGATTCTGCACAAGGAAATTTTGAGTTTTTCAAGTGGGATTTTCTAGCAGATTTTGACTGTTTTTCAGAGGGATTTTTAGCTATTTTTCAGTGGATTTTCAGGGCTAGAAAGGAGAAAAGAGGCAGCGATCTTATACGCCAGATTGCAAGGGGGCAAGCCCCCTTGACCCCCCATCGTCCTCTTCAGACAGACGTTCTTTGAGGAAGAAAATTCTATGTCTTGGGAAAACTTGTTATTTTATGATTATTCCAGGAGAACGCAAGTGATTATGATTTATATCATGTTATGTATCTAACAGTTGTGTCAATAACACGTTTGCAGAATCATAGTCACCTTCAAGGGTAGTATTCCAGGTAGTGCAGTTCCGTAAGTAAGTGGTGGTTCAGTTATGAGAACCCATGATGGATATGATGCTCGGGATTCCTATGAACGTGCGCAAGATGCCATGGGAGAAAATGTCCGTAACATGAATGATGACATAGAGTCTAATGGAAGGAGATTCCAAGAGACATCGTCAGATGTTGTAGCCACCATGAGAAGCTTAATCAAAGCCCAGGAACAATAACATCACTTGAATGCTGCTATGTTACAGAGTTTGACAGAATTGCAAAGAAAGATAGACTCTGGATGAGATACAGCAAGACCAGAAGGTAGTAAGAGCAGTACTAGGAGAAGGAGAAGGACTTCTAGTGGATCATCTGACTCTAAAGAATCCAGCGGGGATTCAAGCTCTTCTTCTCATAAAAGGAAAAGAAAGAGACACCATAGGGATCGCTCTCGGGATGAATTTAAGAAAGCTAAACCTCCTACATTTGAAGGTGAGGTAAAGACTGGACAAGAGGCTGAAGCTTGGCTTCTTGGGATAAAGAAGCACTTTCAAGTGCATGACTATTCGGGAAACATGAAGGAAAGAGTTGCCATATTCAATTTGAATGGAAGAGCATCCATTTGGTGGGAACACTTCAAGTAGGTAAAGAGGATCAGTGAAAGGAAACTTAAGTGAAAACAGTTCAAGAAGTATTTCAAGCAGAAATACCTCTCTGACAGGTATTATGATGACAAGATTAAGGAGTTCCATGAGCTGAGATTGGGACAGCAGACCATGGAAGAATATGCAAATAAGTTTTTGGAACTGTTGAGGTATGTTCGGTACATCAGAGATGAATAAGTAAAGGTCCAACATTTTCTGAGTGGATTACCTTAGTCATACAAAGATAGAATTGAGTTTTATGAACCTAGAACTCTTGAGGAAGCAATAAGGAAGGCTAAGTATTGCTATGAGCAAAGTAAAGGTAAACCTGATTACCATAAGGCATGGAAGGATAAGAAGAATGAGAAGTTTGAACAAAGAAAGAGGGGTTTCAAACCTTCTAATTTCAGGAATCAGCAGAAGCATCCATCCCAAGCTGCAAGTAAGCCTGTTGGAATGACAGGAGAAAATCCTAAGGATCCACAACAGAATAGAGGACCACTTAAATGTTGGAAATGTGGAGGACCCCACATGCACAGAAATTGTTCACTCAAGAATGAGAGTGGAAGGCCAGTTTATAACATTCAAGAAGCACAAACAGTGGGTCAAGTAGCAAGGGCAGTCCCTAGGATCTATGCAGCACTGGAGGATCGCCAGGAAGATCACCAGTCAACTGTGGTTGAAGTAGCAAGTAATATTGTTGAGCAATCTGTTTCTATTTTGATTGACCCTGGTTCTACTCACAGTTACATTACTCCTAGAGTAGTGGAGAATTGTGCTTTTAGGAAGGTAAAGCATGGGAAATCTTGGTTAGTCCAGCTAGACACTAGAACTAAGAGAAAGGTTAGTGAAGTGGTGGAGAAATGTCCATTGGTCATGAATGGATTGGTTACTTGTGTAGATCTGAATGTCCTACATCTTGGTTCCTATGATGTTCTCATTGGAATGGATTGGTTAGAAGCTCATAGGGTAAAGCTTGACTACTACAATAAGAATTTCGAATGCATGAATGAAGAAGGGAACCTAGTAGTTATGAAAGGTATTCCGAAGGTGATTTCAGTAAGGAAAGTTTCAGCAATGCAGATAAAGAAGTTTTGTAGGAAGGGTTGCCAGTTGTATGCAGCACATATTTTGGAGACATCAGAATATGAAACTCCGAGGTTGGAGGGCTATCAAGTGTTGCAGGAATTCAGGGATGTGTTTCCTGATGAGATCCTAGGGCTTCCTCCAAAGTGGGACATTGATTTCACTATTGAACTTATGCCAGGAGTAGCACCAGTGTCCAAGGCACCCTACAGAATGAGTACACCGGAGATGCTAGAGTTGAATATGCAACTGCAAGAGTTGTTGGAAAAGAAGTATATCTGACCAAGTGTGTCTCCTTGGGGAGCACCGGTTCTATTTGTAAAGAAGAAAGATGGTACACTCAGGTTATGTATTGATTACAGACAATTGAACAAGGTTACGGTGAAAAATAAATACCCTTTTCCTAGGATTGATGACCTCTTTGATCAAATGAGAGGAGAAAAGGTATTTTCCAAGATTGACTTGAGGTCTTGTTACCATCAGGTGAGAATCAAGGATGAAGACATTCATAAGACAGCCTTCAGAACGAGGTACGAGCATTACGAGTTTGTAGTGGTACTGTTTGGTCTCACAAATGCACCAGCTACATTTATGTGCCTTATGAATAGTGTCTTCAGCAGGTATTTGGACAAGTTTGTTCTTGTTTTCCTTGATGACATTCTTGTTTATTCTAAGAATGAGGTGGACCATGAAGAGCATTTGAGGTTGACATTGCAATTGCTTAAGGAGCATCAGTTGTATGCAAAACTGAGCAAGTGTGACTTCTATAGAGATAAAATTCAGTACTTGAGTCACATTATCTCAAAAGAGGGTATATCTGTGGACCCTGGGAAGATTGAAGCCATTATGAATTGGCCTACTCCAGGAAATGTGACAGATGTAAGATCTTTTATGGGACTTGCAGGATACTACCGGAGATTCATTGAGGGATTCTCCAAAGTTGCACATGCCATCGCTTCTTTGCAAAAGAAGGGGATGAAGTTCGAATGGACATCGAGGTGTGAAGAGAGATTCTAGCAGTTGAATAATATTCTCACTAGTGCACTAGTATTGAAAGTTGCAGATCCAGAGAAAGATTTTGTGGTGTGTACCGATGCATGCGGACAAGGGCTTGGAGGAGTCCTTATGCAAGACAACCACATGATATGTTATGAGTCAAGAAAGCTGAAGGAGCATGAGAATAACTATGCCACTCATGATCTAGAGCTTGTAGCCATAGTACATGCTCTCAAGATGTGGAGGCATTACTTGATGGGTAGAAGATTTGAGCTCAGAACAGATCACTGTGGACTGAAGTATCTATTTGATCAGCCTACTCTGAATGCTAGGCAAGCAAGATGGCTGGAATTTTTATGTGAGTTTGATTTCGAAATCAAGCACATAAAGGGGAAAGAGAACAAGGTAGCTGATGCACTCAGCAGGAAGGTGCATGAAATGCATGTGGCATCTCTTAGTATTTGCCAATCAGATTTGAGGCAGCAGATTGTTAGTCATGTTGTTGGAGATGAATTGTATGAGCAGGTAAAAGACAAATTGCGACAACAAAGTCTTGAGAAGAGGTATGAGGGATATAAATTGGAAGAATATGGACTTCTCACTTATAAAGGTAGAATTTATATTCAAAATGTAGCAGATCTGAGGAGAGTTGTTATGGATGAAATCCATCAAGCTCCGTATTCTGGTCACCCAAGATATTAGAAGACAATTGCTACAGATAGGAAGCAGTTCTTTTGGCCAGGAATGAAAATGGATATGGCTGAGTACATTTCAAGGTGTATGAAATGTCAGCAGGTAAAGGTTGAGCATAAACACCCTGCAGGTTTGTTGCAGCCTTTGCCGGTTTCAGAATGGAAATGGGAAGTTATTTCCATGGATTTTATAATAGGATTGCCGATGACCTAGAGACAACATGATTCCATCATGGTTGTGGTGGACAAGTTGACAAAGGCAACACATTTTATACCGGTTAAGTCTACGCATAAGACTGATGACAATGAAAAGATCTTCATGAAGGATATTTTCAGATTGCATGGATTGCCGAAGGCAATAGTCTCTGACAGAGATGTCAAGTTCACCTCCAACTTTTGGAAGGGTTTATTTGTAGATTTGGGTACAAAGCTAAACTTCAGCACTGCATACCATCCTCAGATAAATGGGCAGACATAAAGAGTTAATTAGGTGCTTGAAGATATGCTTCGCATGTATGTGATGGACAAACCAACCAAGTGGGAAGATTACTTACGCTTGGTAGAGTTTGATTATAACAACTGACAGCAAGCATCCTTGGGGATGAGTCCGTATGAAGCTTTGTATGGGAGAAGGTGTAGAACACCAGTGACTTGGGATAACCCAGTGAACAGGATTGTGCTTAGGCCAGAATTGCTCAAGGAAATGGAGCAAGAGGTTGTAAATATCAGGCAGAATCTGAAAGCAGCACAGGACATATAGAAAAGCTATGCAGATAAGCATAGGGTGAATAGGGAGTTTAGTGTTGGGGATCATGTTTACCTTAGAGTGAGAGCAAAGAAGAGTTACTTGAAGTTTGGAAGTTGTGCCAAGTTGTCACCAAGATACTGTGGGCCGTTTGAAGTGCTTGAAAGAATAGGGCCAATTGCATAGAGACTTGCATTGCCTGCTAGCACTAGAGCTCATAATGTTTTTCATGTTTCTTTGCTTAAGAAATATGTACATGATCCTAACCATGTGATAAATTGGGATGTGATTCAGGTGGAACTTGAGGGAGAGTTTCGAATCGAGCCAATGCGCATCCTCGACAGGAAGGTCACAATGCACCGGAACTGGGCCATAGGGTAGGTAAAGGTGCAATGGGAGCACTACAGACCTGAAGAGGCTACATGGGAGCTGGAGGGTGCCATGCGATTGGCACATCCATTTTTGTTCAATTCTGCGGAACACTGAGGCGATACCAGTGTAGCATTTTGCTCAAATTTTGTAGGCACTGAGGACATTGCTATTGAAGGGGGAGGGGAATTTAACACCCCAGTTTTGACCCCGTTGCATTAGATGTATATGATGTATATAATGTAAATGATCATGGTGCGGAGCTAAAGGCCAAGGCCCCACCATTGATTGGTTATGCTATGTTTTGGATTTAAATTTGTCACCGATGGTATATCGGGGCATGCGGCATACATATTGAGTTTTGTCATCATGTAAATATGCATATTTAATTAAATAACCCGACCAGCTACGTTCGCGGCAACTAAATTGAGAAGGGGCATGATTTTCACAAGGATAAGGGTGGGGAAATGTCGAACCTTGGCCAATAGGGGGGGGAAAGCCATGTGTCACCACCTTGACTTATCCAACCACCACAATTAATAACTGTTGTTGTTAGCTGGGGCAGTTATGGATGAGAGTAGAGTGTGGAAGGACTGTCAGTCCTTGCCCACACGCACACTCCACCAGCGGATTGAACCTCACGTTGGGGTAGAGGAATGACTACGCCTCTCATTCCATGCGCTCCAGGACGCCATTCTTTCCCTGGTCTGTTCATCCTCACGCAGAAGCAGAAGTCTTGTTCATTCTCACGCACAGGATTTTTCTCCTGGTTTTCGACTCATGCAGCGAGCTGGGAACCGTGCTCTTTCATCCACGTTTTCAGCTGTATTTTCTCCTTACAGACTGGTAGGGTCATGTAATCTCCTTGTCGTTTTAATGTTGAGATTGGAACTATTGTTCTTCCGGTGATTTATGGTCGTCGTTGTTCTCCTCAATATTTGTTGTGTTGCTGTGGTCTCCCTTACGTCATGATTGTTGTGGTCTTCTTTATATTTTGGGGACGGGAGTCTACTCCTTTCACACATAGGTTGGAAGTCTGTATTTTTCTCTTCCTCAGCGTGGTCTATGTATGTTTTCTCGGTGACTTCGTTGCCCAAGGACGGGCTGTTGTTTTCCCCATGCCGTGAGCCATGTTTGCTGTTATGCTTTGAGGTTGCCGTGGATTGTTGGGAGTCATCTTCCCTGTTTAAGCTGTAATAGCTGATTAATTGCATGTGTGCAATGGTTGGTCTTCGGACTGTGTTGGGAGCAGGGATGGGGGCTTGGTTTTCTTGATAAACTTGGTGGCTGGAAACCACATAGACAGAGTTAGAGGGCTAGCTTTCTTCTCCACAACCCCTGAATAGCACTGGAAGGGAATGCAGGGCCTGAGGGACTGTGTAGCAGAGAAGGGACTGATTCCTTGTGTTGGGTGTGTGTGGGTGTCTTAGAAGTCAGGCTAGTTCTGGTGTAGGTGTTCCTAGCTCTGTAATGGGCTCACCAGCTTAGCATTTAGCCTTTCCCAACTCCTTGATGGCCTGATAAACCCAACTGAGTTGGCTTGGCTGTGTTTTATGTATCCTTGTCTATGTGTAAGCCTGCTTGTTCCCTTATTCCTTGGAGAATCATCCCCAACTCGGGGGTGGCAGCGCTGCTGAGAGATTAAGGAGCACGCTGGCCTATGGTTTGGTGGAACGTTGCAGCGACGTAGCTGGTTGCGGAATGAGTTCTTCATAAGATAAGTAATCTTGTCTAATTTACTTATGCAATCATATTTTCTGTTAATGGATGTGATGAGCATGTTGAATGAATGCTTGTATAAATGTATGATGCTTCCGTTGTGCATGATAAACAATTGCATCTGTGTATGTTCTACTTCAATGCATTCTATTTCAGCATTTTTATGAATTCACATGTTCATGGGGCTGGTAGCCCGGATGGTTAACGCCATGGTAGCGTCCTCTTCGCCGGTCGGAGGGTCGGGGACGTTACAACCATGTATTCAGATTGTCTTGGAAGTAGATGAGGAAGAAGTTATGAACCTACCAAAACAATGTTTTAGGCAGATTTGACCAGACTCAAAAAATTGTCTAAGTGTTGGAAAAACTGGCTCATGTGGCCTTGGGAAAATGCCCGCCGTACCTTATAGATGTTTGATAAAAAATATATGAAGTTATCACCCTACAATGTTTTGAAGAGGATATCTCACCATGGTCTCAGTTCTCAAAGAAGATGTTTGATGGCAAGGATAATGGTATGCCAAAACAGAGTTTCAGGTTGTTTTGCACTATTCCAGTACTGGAAAAACTTTCTTAGTGGCCTCAGGGAAATGCCTGCCCAATCTCATAAGATGATGAAAAAAATAATATGAAAGTGTTAGGCTATATATTGTTGATGGTTGCATCTAACCATGGTATCAGTTATCCCATGGAGTGTTTTATGACAAATATATACATCTTCCAAAAGTAAGAAAAATATTATTTTTCATTTTAAGAACATAAGAAAATTGGTTGTGTTAGATTCAGGAAATTGAAAAGGCATTTTGAAATTCCTGCAAGGAGGGGTTATTTTGATGATAAAATTCATCAGGTAGCATAGGCATGTTCCTTGGTGAACTGACTATCCATCCATACCTTCAGGTTGTCTTATGATGGTCTCATATGCAAAATATCAATCTGCCAAAAATAGGAAAAACAATATTTTGCATAGTGAGAACAAAAGAAAATTGACCAAGTGTTAAAAGAAGAGTTTGAGAGGTTAGTTGGAAATGCCTGCCAAGGGATTTTTTTGTGCAAGTAAATTTATCAAATGTCATTTATCCATTCTTTGGTAAGTTTTCCATCTGCTCATGACTTCAGGTCTCCATAGAGTGTTCACACGTGTAAAATAGGAGTGCCAAAATGGGAAGAAATATGTTTTGATGTTCAAAAGAGGTTGAGAAGCTATTTTGAGATGATTGCCAGAGGTTGTGTGTGTTTCAACAAATTTATCTTGTGATATGGTATTGTTCATTGTTGAAATGGCTATCTAGCCATGCTTGTAGGTTTCCTTATGGTGATCAGATGAGGGAGAAATCAATCTGCCAAAATAGAAGAAAAATTGTTTTTAGGGTAATATTGAGAGTCTTTCATTTCTCTTTTGATTTCAACATATATGTTTCGACATAGTAAAAGAATTGCAGGTCTTGATCATCACTTTATGTTATGAAAACTTCACATATTATAAGCTTGAACTTAAAAACAGTAAACAAATGTTATTAGTAGTTGCATGCAATATGTTTGATTTAAGTTTATTTTTTTGTCAATGCAATAAGTTTTTTTTGTCAATGCAATAATATGAAGAGCTGATATGTGGATTATTTGTATACTATAGTAGAGGCCTCAAACATAATACAAAAGCAATGTAAATGTTACAATTTCCAATACACCACAATGTAAATATCTGTGTTACCCTGGAATGATTGAAATTTGCACACCGATCTTCTCTTCTGCATGATATTCCTGTGATTTGTATATTTTTCCACTGAAAGAAAAAAAGAGTGACTATGTGAGATTTTTCTTTTTACCCCATAAGTAGAGTTCAATTGCAACCATTATTGTTTGTGTCAATTTTGACGAATTCTTGGGAATGTCATACTACTAGCTCTTTGACATCATGCTTGACAGATTCGTCTATAGTTGTGGGAAGTCTTGTCATCTCCCAGTCATATTTGTTTTGGATCAGTTATACCTGTCTTACTTCCTCCAGTACACCATGCCAATTTTCAGCAACTTAGTTCTATATTGTACGTCCCAAGCCATGGAAAGTTCATAAAATAGCATGCTACCCCCTGCTACTATGTCACCACATAACTTGTCCTGTTAACTATCCTGTAAATATTTTAGTTATTCCAAATCCTATCTCCTTGAACATGCTTGTTTATTAATCAATAAGTAACTTTTCTTTGGGCCTTGAAACCAAACTTATCCCAGGAACAAAAACACCTCATTTCTCCTCTCTTATTTGTGCACCTGTTTATGCTCCAATACAGAGACTTGCACCAATCGAGTCTCCCATTTCTAAACTATTGTCTTCAAAACTTGTTGATAAAGTGCATGTTGTTGGAGACCAAATTCATCCAATCATAGAGCCTTGGGGACACGGATGGATGGCACAGATCCAGAGCTTGGGGACAGGTTGCAGCTTGGACAGGGAAACCTTCATAGAGAAGGTAACCCTTCTTGGTAATGGTGTGGTAGATCAGGAAAAATATTTTCTGCACCCACTTTCTGAAAGAAATTTACTGTCACCATTTGAACCATAAAGTTGTTTTCCCTCTTGTATTTTTACTCCACTACAGAACCCTGAGGACATCAATCTAGGTAAGGACTAAATAGATGTGGTATTGGATTTACACAGTAATATTTTGTGGTGAAATCAACTAGTATTTAAATATGCTGAAGGAAGTTGGAGTCACTACTAGAGAAGGAGGTGTTTTGAGAAAATAATTTAACGCGAAATTGTAATTTCATCTTTGACATTCCCGAAGTCACTATTACACTTTTTATTTCATCTCTAACATTCTCTACCTGATTTTTCTTCAACTCTTGTGATATGAAACACTCAGCCCGAATTTTATTTACAACCAAAGAAAAATAATGCATCGGTTGGGCTTAAACCAACCCGAGTGAGTTTATTGCAACATGGTTTCAAGTATGTAACTTGCATTTAAATATGTCTTCAGGCCACTTTGACATTGCTACATTACTAGATTATTGAAGAAAAATGGAAATAACAACACCAACCATGGAGCATCCTGTCCTGGTACCCTCCTATTCTCGTTCTCATCCTCTTTGATTTTAACACAGGAGAAGTGATCTCATGAATCAGTCTCATTGTCGAATATTTTAATCAATTCAATGCAGGGAGTGACAACACTGTGGTTGGATCTGAACACTGCTTGCATTTAAATTCGTCTTCAGGTCTCCCTACCACTATTGGATTATTAAAGAAGAAGAAATAGAATAGGGGTTTTAAACAATGGCTGTGGAGGTTTCCGGTTTGGTATCTTCCTATTCTAGTTTTGTTATGTGATCTTTGAATTTAAAACTAGAGTAATTATTTGAGGAATCAGTCTTTAATATTGATTTTTGTTTGTGAATCAGTCAAGTGCTGATATATTTTTTCTGGGTATTTTAAATTGGGGCTTTGGAGCGTTTATTTGGATACCCACTTGGTATATTTTTTGCTCTTTTCTTTCAACCCTAGAGCAACGATATGAGCAATCATTCTTGAATCGGCAAGTGCCAGTGTATTTTCATCTTGGATTTTTAAATTTGGGGCTTTGAAGGGTTAATTTTGATACCTGATTCGTTCGTAAGGTACATGACCCGAAGAATACAACTATTATTTTGACCCTGAATGTTAGTTTGTATCCCCCAAAAAAGGATGCATGCTTACCTTTTATGAATTTACATCCATATGATTATTCTAGAGTATGACTGATCTCTCTAGTTTTGGATATGGTTGATAAAGAAATCCAGGCTCAATATGCGCTCAATAAATCACCAAGAACCTTGTCGCAACTATAGCAAAAGTGCCTAAAATGCATGAGTTGACCCGCACGTAAACAACCAAGAGCTGTTGAAAGCTGGCATTGGTTTGGTGGGTGTGCAAAGATAGCCATATATTGTCAATATAGAGACGAAAGTTCCTTGAAAATTAAAAACGTCGATATTGCAGAGTGTTTTGTATTAATCCACGAATGTTCAAAACGTGGAAATATTTCGTGGAAAAATCCTCCCAAATGCATTAGTGGTTGTAGAGTCTTTTGTTTCATTTACATCTCATTTATTTCGAAAATACAAAAATATTTTATTTTTGGCATGTTTATGCATTTTTGCATTTTGCACTTGCATGGTACTTGCATTAGGTTTGGTTACTGAATTTATAGTTAGGATTTCATATAGGAATGGCTACATTATCATTTGAAGGAAAAAAAATGCATCTCATGTAGTGGCATACCCCGTTTTCTCATTTAGACAAAATTGCACTTGGCATTGTTTGTTAGGTGTGCACATTTACTTTCACTGCTGAGTCATAACATCATTGGTTGCATGGTCATTTCACTTTGAGTAATCACAACCACTAAAATCAACGCTTAATTTAAAATGAATTGCACATTTTTCTTTGATAGGGTACATCAACAATATTAGGTTTTAGAGTCTTGGAATAGTTCATTGTGAGTAAATTCTCCAAGATTACTAAACGAAACAAGTAAATGTACGTCTAGGTGAGAGAGTGAAATCCTTGGTATAATTAGTGTTCTCAGGAGGCTCCTATTACACAGGGGTTAAGCACGAGGAAACATACACGATTGTGGTTGGGATAGCCCCTGGCCACTTTCTATGAGCGCTAGAGACATTTCTAGGATCTTATTCATTTCTGGGGGATTTTGAGGTACCGGTTGGTTCTTTGAGCTTCGGGCTTTGCTACCATGCCCATACGGTAGATCCAACCTGTGACTGTCCTCCTAAGCATTGGTTATATTGGGGTGACCTTAGTTTCCTTACCTAGTGTTGACAGGCCGAATTGGCACAATAGTCAACTAAGAGACAACCTGATCCAAAAGCTTTAAAAAGCTGCTCTCAGTCGTTAGATAGCTGTCTCTGACGAGATTAAGGCCCCGTTGCCTTCTCTTAAATCACTCCTAATTACAGGGGTAGACTCAAAGGAAAAAGTAAAGTTAATGTTTGTTAACTGGATCTATACTACCCTATGAATATACAAAGGAAAACTGTTAAAACTGATTATTAAATTAGCTCATATAATACACAATTGATAACTAAAACAAGTAACATACATGTACAAGAATGAATGATAAAGGAGATGTTAATGAGTTGGACGAATCGTATAAATTACAATATAGACACATATACATCCATAATAATATTTAAATGATAATTTGACAAAGTATAAATGTAAAATCTGATTCAAGATAGTTTCTATGAGCTAAATAAAAAAAGTAATACACACATATGCTAGATATCCTATCCTAATCAGGAGCCTGATAATATTAACCCTGGAATCAACTTGCAACTAATGATACTGTGCAGACTATCTTGAAAACACTTCAGAAGAAATTTTGAGAAAGAATAAGACAACACATAGAACTAGTATATCACATATATTATAACGATAACATCAAAATTTACTATATAACATGAATTTGCGAGTTGAACCAACATAGATCGGCGATTTAACATGATGCATTTGCACATTTCTTCAAAGAAAAGTAACAACACATAAAGACTGCGAAAAGAAATAACAAGATCATACGATACCACAAGTACATCTCCATAGAAAACATACTACGAATATACTTATAAATATCTTCAGTATAATGATGCTGTAACTAGTAACAAGAAATTGTCTTAGCTACAGAGAAATGATAAAGTGATCCTGCCCCAGTTCCTTTCATTAACCATCGACCCTTTTTTAGTGAAAGCTGTCTCCTTAAATTCATCCAATCTCATATAGAGATAGATCTATAAAACATGAAACTATACCATCGTAATCTTAACCAATTTCATTCAAAACAAAAAAATGACAAATGAAATTGTCATTTTCTATATATGTTATGATATCCCGAAATTGAAAAGATTCGACCTATAGTGCTAAATCACAAAATGATGAGGACACTAGTAACTTAGTGACACCTGGGAGACGACGTATCCACAATTGGAAATAGTTTCAACTGATTCATTCATAAGTCTTCGGAAATGATCTTGAGAATGAGGGATCATCAAACTCCAAGAAAGGTGCATCTGGAAAACCAACCAAATCATCTGCAACATCACACAGGGAAAATTAGCACAAACGCGAGGGTAAATAAACTAAATTACATAATCCACGAATTAACTCAAAACAATACCTGGAAAACAAAAATAACTTCATATCATTTGCTGCTTCTACTTACATACGTTAAACCTGAAATACTTTCTAGACATATGTACAAAAGTGAGTATCCCAAAATACTATGATCTAACAGGGGTATTGTAGACCTGTATATTCACACCAGCCGCCGGATTTTGAGAAAATGGAGCCTATGAGTGACCTTTAAGCTGCATCAAAGTGACCTGAGCATTTAGTTCATGAACTTTTTCCTTATTTTTACGATTCTCATGTTGAAGTTTTAGAATTCTCTGGATCAACTTGTTCTTGTGTCTTTTCAGATGCAAGATGCACTTATCAGCTGAATCGGATTTCTCCTACAACCTCATATTCTCAGCTTTCATAGAATCACTACATGCCACCATCTTCGTTATTTCTACCTCCATTCGACATATCTTATCCAGCAAACAGTTGACGAATAATGGGTGAACTGATTCACTAATTCGATATGAACCAGGTAGATTCCCTTCAGCAAGTTTGTCCTTGGTTTGAGGATTTGGCGCAGAGTCCACTTGGGGATCTTTATCAGAAATATGAGGGTCATGTTCTACAGGATAAATCACAGGCTCGGGATCTACATCAGAGCCATCATGCGGGACAAGTCTATTCTCCTCATCATCCAATACAACTGTTTCTATGCCTTTATCATTCTTCACAGAGGACTTAACATCATTGGCTTTGGCCATCATACTCCTAGTAAATATTCTCGTAACCTTAACATCTGGATTCTTGCTCATCTGTCTATGGGGTTTATCATCACGGTTCAGCCTTAACCGGGAAAGGTTTATAGATTTCCTCCTTCACTTAGAATGCATGGGAGAGCCGGGACTTTGCACAGGAGTGGGAGCGTAATCCTCGTGGATGCTAGGGTTTACATGATCATTAGGGTTTGGCAGAGGATTATGTGCAGGTGGAGTTGGGACTTCACAAGGCTGCTGATACCTAAAACACTCCTCTGCACAAGCAAACTGGCAATGGCAAAATGCCATAAAACCATTCTGCTCAAGAAAATGGTCCCAGGTCTAATTTCGTTTGGACAGCTCCCTCTCCACTAACATTCTAACAAGACCATGGTGGAAAAGACTCCGACCAATATTCTTAGGCCCTTTCTTGATGGCCACAGACATTTTGGTCATACTTTGTACTAAGAAATGAGGTAAATTGATAGGAAGACCAAGAAAGACAGTCATCAACCTGAGATGAAAAACATACGTAGAAGAAAGACGACCCTTGCAAGTAACATACCTGTGAATGGTATCCAACATAGGCCTCCATTATTTTTTGAAATATTTGCGCGACACACCAGCCCCAAAAGACACGTCCTGGCAGGGGTTTTTTAACAACTGCCTCCATTCAGTAGATTTCATCTGTTTGGATTTAAACCAGCATTCACCTGCTAAAGGTAGGCCCATGGCCAAGGTGACTGAGCATTCATCTACTATGAACTGAAGGTCTGCCACCTTAGCTCTAGCATCAACCAACGAGAGGGAAAACAACCTGGTGACTTCATGGTTAGAGTCTGCGAATTTGCGGAAAAATGGAAGCCACCCGACTGCTTCAACTTTGGCTAGGAGCTCTGGGTTCTCATCAAGAAGCTTCGTATTATTAGGTTCGACCCTAAAAACTGAATCCATGGCTACGAGCGTGAATGCACACAGTTGCACATAGAGGAGATACACTGGATCGCAATAACACAGAACGATGGAGAGAGACCATTCGGGATGCAAGCCGAGCAAAAGCCATAAACAATGAAACCCGACTCTTTCATAAGTGACATACGACATGGGTAAAATCAGACAGGAACCCTATAAAATCGACATGAGCGAACAAGAATGATTACACAGAGAGGTGATCACAATAATGGAAAGAGAGAATGAAGACTCCAGAACAACCTCACTTAGCCATGATTTATTCGGCTTGATCGACATAAAACCACAAATTTCATAGAGTACAGGTGTTCAACGAGCAGGAAGACACGACACTAAGCTTGTACTGCAATTAAATGTCATTCAAAGAGTTGTGTACGTGTATAATGATGACATATCAGCCTTCAATCAAGTGTATCGGCTTTGGGAATGGTGATGCGAATTAAACCAACCATAAATAATGAACCTTGGGCATTAAAACATTGACCTTGCTATATAATAATTTCAACCTTTGAAAATGGCGAACATACTACGTGAAACACATGACATAGCCCATTATATCAACCCCAACCCTTACATGCAAAAATATAAGTGACGTATGAAGCATATTACGAAGATCGAGATCAAATAGTTATGGTTGGATTATGCATAATTCGAAGATTGGAGGACAAACCTTGGAGATAAAAATTTGCATGGACTTTGGATAAGGTGGCCAAAACGTGCAATAGTCGACCTTCCAATTTTTACAACCTTATTAAATTTGCAGTTAAAACCCAAATAAAAATATCAAGTGATAAATGTCCGAATAAGGCTTATGATCAGGTTATGATGAAAGGTATATAAACAAAAATGCTTACCCCCTAATTTGAGGCGCAAAGCCATTCGAAACAATGGGTTTAATATAGTGATTTTGTCAACTAACAATAGTTCGCAAGGTTATAAAACAATGGAATTTCACAGTTTCAGTAGCTCCCGATTCTGTAAGTTGAAATGAGAAATTTGAATATTTCATCAAACAAAAATTTATTTTGCTTGATGAAATTTGTTTTTAAGGCTGTTGAGTAGGGGCACAGCACCTAGGTATCGCAGTGGGTACTTGCAGAGGTTATTATGTGAGTGTCCTAGCCAAGTAGGGGTCAGACAGCACAGTCGCTTTATGCGTAGAAGAGGAGGGCCAATATAATTGGTTACACACCTCCGCTTGAAGTGTATGTGAGTCTCAAGCTTCTCCTAAGCGAGACATACCTGCTGCATTCGAGAGCTCACATATCCTCCCCTTGGTTTGCTTGTATTTTGGATGTAGATTTTCTTAGGAGCGTGCTTTGTGTACGCTATAATGCTTTAGCGTGGGTAATTTTCTTGAGTATATTTTTTTTTTTTGAGTCATCATGGATCCGAGAGAGGAATTCCACCATTCTCGACATTTAGCAGGTCTTCTACCTTCTACATCTCCTCTTCCTTTAGGGAAGAGAACCAAATATTTTGGGAAGACTGATACTCACTTTGTTTCACACATCAATCTCACTATGAGTCATACATATGAGATCCCAGAGCATCCCCCTTATCCACCCCCTCGAGCAGAGAACATGCCTGATAGTTTATATGGGACTCCGGAAGAACTCGATCACTTTGAGGTTGGGACGTCACATAATGTACTATCACAGTTTCCAGACTATATAAACACATACCGTTGATATTTTTCACATATGTCGAGCGGTGAGACTCATTCGAGACCCTCTAGCATTGGCCCATTTAAGTATGGCATGCCAGACCTTCTTGAGACCGGTCCATCACCCAATGTCAGATCTGGTGTTGACCTTGGTGCTACGCCTGGGGGAATTACTATTCCTTTCCATATGGATAGGTTTGGTAGTAGTCATATTGCACCTTCCACCCCCTGCAGTAGGAAGGTATTCTCACATACAACCTAGGCCTAGTACTCATCTTCCCATTCGCGGAAGTGACCCTAGACATGTGAACATTTTGAACACAAGTTATATCCCATCCCATGCTCCATTGTCTTCAGAACCCGTTCCTTCAAATTCATTTTTAATGATGCATCCTCCCCATAAATTGCATGGTACTTCAGGTCAGAGTACTATTGTTAGCCATGTTGTTCCCATATATGCTCACACCATAGCATCACAAGGCTACGTGCCTCCTTATTTGTCAGCAGGGTATGTACCACCTTATGTACCGCCTTATGGGTCCAGGAATCAATCCACTTATCAGTCTTACAACTATGGCTTTGTCGCACCCCACTCTCAAGGTATTCCGAATTAAAATATTCTTATGTACCCTTTTATGGGTCAAATGGGAGGAGGATATTATTCCACTGGACAAGGCCATGGTGTTTACAACAATCAGACCTACATGAACCAATATTATCAGGGAGTGTGGAACCAAATGGTAAAACCTAGGCTCCCTTTCCTAGCGACGTTAAATTTGCTTGACTTATCGAGATTGACCAATGAGCCGGTATCTCATGATCTGACATGGCTGGTTGTTCCCACCAATATTCCTTCAGACATTCCAAAATTCGAAGGTAATACTGGTGAGGACCTTGGTGATCACATCACGAATTTCCACCTATGGTTCTCTTTAAATTCATTGAATCATGATTTTGTTTGTTTACGACTATTTCAATGCACCCTCATGGGTCCTGGGGCGAAGTGGTATATAGAGTTATCTGGGGGCACATATCCGACATTCAATGACTTAGCCATGAACTTTCTCCATCACTTTCAGCTACCTGTGTGTTACGATGCCAATATTGAGCTCTTGTCAACATTTTGCAAGATAAATCCACCCATATCTCTAATCATATTCAAGAGTGGCATAGACAAAAGTGGTTGATTAAGGATCACATTCCACCAGAGTTTCTCTTGGAGTGGTTCCTCAAATTGTTATTTCCATATATAGTGAAAGATGTTTCTACATCCGGAGAGATGAATGAGAAACAAGACATATTTCGTGCTCAACAACTTGACTTGATTTACGCTCAGTCTGGGCTCTTATATGAGATTATTCTAAATGCACCGCTTTCCAATTTCAATCCTAAGTTCAAACCTAGGCCACATGCTGATGGCATTGTTGGCTCTGCAAGTGCTAAACCTGTAGACTTGGTTACAAATCAAATGAAAAGTTTGTCTATTAACCATCCCGCATCGGGACAAGCTACAACTTCATCTCATCCCACTCAAGCGTCGTATGTACATTCTGTGCAATCAGAAGGGAAACCAGCAGCCCGAAAGGAATAAGAAAAAAGGAAGAAACAATTGTAAGGGCGGGAATAGGAAGGAAAAAATGCTAATGATGACAAGACCGATAGTAATGCTGGGGGGGAACAATAAGTATAAACGTAAGGTCAAGTTCCCCTGCAAGCTTTGCAGGGCAGATCACCTCAATCACTTGTTCCCTTGTATAGAAGGTGCCTTGAAATTCATCATGCAGAGCCCAGTTGTGTTGATGGATCCTTTACCACAAAATAAACTTATGAATTCGAGTACCATGAACTCTGGAAGTACTTCTAGTGGGAGTAAAAACCGGCCGAACACCGCAAGTGGCCATGGTTGTATCAACATGAAGTCCATTGAGAATGTTGTGGCGTGAGCTAAATATTATGATTCGTTGCAACATGAACTTGGGAAATAAACTGCTCCACCCGAGACCCCTTTGTGTATTGATAAACCTAGTGACAAGCCTAAAGCTCCACATCACATTCCTAAGGGAGTCTTAAAGCGTTCGGTGCACAATTCTAATTCCTGAGCCACCGAGAACAATTCCATTGTCAAGGATTTGGGCCAGACTCCTTGTGGGATGTCCTCCTTAGAATTTCTTCATACTTACCCTTCACAAAGGAAATCCTTGTTGTTTGCTCTTAATGTGGTTGATTCAAACCCTTCCTCAGTGATTAAATTCGAAACTCATGAATTCCATCATCGCTTGCCTTACTATGTGTCTCTTTTAGTGCATGTAGAGTGTATGAACAACACCATAAAGTGCACAGTGATTGATGAATGCGTTGTGGTTCCATGATGTCTTTAGCCTATTGGAAGGGCTTAGGTTATCCTATGTTGTCAAAATATGGAACCATGTTGACTTCTTTTGATGGGAGATATTTTCAGCCGCATGGTATATTTCCTTCTCTTGAGGTATAACTGGGAGGGAAGACCATGATGATGAAGATTGAGGTGGTTGATGCACCCCTCAACTATAACCTTTTACTGGGCCGTAACTGGATTTATAATATGAAAGCAGCCATGTCATCCCTATTTCAAGTGATTTTTTTTCCTTTCGAAGGGAGGATTGTTACGGTTGATCAGAAATATTTTGATAATTCTGGTACGAAAGCTGTTGGGAGCTAATATCCCAGTCATTGATAATTTATAATCGACAACTAAGAATTCCAGGGTGGGAATGTATCCGTCATTGATGGGAAATTTCAATTTTCTTGCACCAATACTTACCATAGGTTCTAGTCTTGGTAGATATTCATCATCATTGAGTTAAGTTCCATTTCACATTTCACATTTGGAAGATCCTTGGACTCTCCCTTCTCTGAGCACTTCGAATGAAGACCCTAGACCTGTCGAGATGGACATACCATTATCTACAACATTGGTGGATTAGCAAGCTAAGACCCTTATGCAATTCCTTCTTGGGTAGTTGCGTCATCTCACTCACATGACTGCTTCGATGCCATTTTTCCAACGGATGAAGCTATTCTCGAAGCTATGTCTGGTAGAGAAAAACCTTGGGGATAGTTACATCATGGATCTTAATTTCTTCCTGATCTTGAACGTATGGAGTGTGATGACTATAGGGTGATCCTTAGTGAGAAAGTTGGTAGGCCCGTGGTCCCATTAAGCGCTCCTAGTAAGTTTTCTGAAGGGAATATGGCCAATTTGCCACCAACCATACCTATCAACATTTCTCAAACTCCTGGAAAGATTGAGAATGTGTACATTGGGGAAGATTGTTCGCTCAATGAGATTGAAGCGTACACTCAAGCTCTTTAAATAATTTTGAGATTTTTTTTCTTGGTTGTATGAGGAAATGCCAGGAATAGACCCTCGTATTGTTGAACATGAGATTAAAACCTATCCAGATGCTCAACCTATTTGACAATGTTTGTGTGCAAATAATCCAAGGAAAGTACCCACTATTAAGGAAGAGATAGAGAAGTTTATTAAGGCTAGCTTCATCTTTCCCATTCCCTTGATCGAGTGGGTGTCCAATCCCATTTCAGTTGACAAGAAACACAAAACTATCTATATATGCAGTAATTTCAGAGACCTGAACCGAGCTTGTCCTAAGGATAACTTCCCCACACCATTTATTGATCAGATTTTGGATGAGTGTGTGGGAAGCGAGGTGTTCTTGTTTATGGATGGATTTTTAGGATATAATCAAATCTAGATCAAACTCGAGGATCAACATAAAACCACTTTCATTTTTCCTTGGGGTACGTTTGCATATCGAAAAATTCCTTTTGGCCTTAAAAACGCCAGAGCTACTTTTCAACGGGCTATGACCTTCTCTTTTCACGACCTTAAGTGATTGGTTGAAGTGTATCTTGATGATTTAGCTGCTCACTCTCATTTAAGAGTGGATCATCCTGACCATCTATGCTTGGTTTTTGAAAGACGCCATCGATCAAATCCGGTTGAATCCTCATAAGTGCATCTTTTGCATGAAATTAGGTTACTTACTAGGGTTTATCATTTCCAAGGAGGGCATTAGGGTCGACCCTTTAAAGGTTGAGGCAATACTTCAATTGTCTCCCCTGCACAATATTAGACATCTTCAAAGCTTGCAAGGGATGGAAAAATTCTTGTGGAGATTCATTGTCAATTTCACCAATTTGACTAAGGGTTTTATGTGCTTATTGAAGAAAGACATGCAGTTTATCTGGGATGAGCAAGCCTAGGAGTCTTTTGATGCTTTAAAGGTATCCTTGGCATCGACCCCCATGCTTAGTACACCTGACTACAATCGTGATTTATTATTATATGTGGCCACGTCTCAAGAGACGATTGGTATGGTCTTGGTTCAAGAGGATGAGGAGCTCCAAGAGCATGTCATCTATTATCTTATCCAAAACCTCATTGATGCAGAAATTTCTTATACTAATGTCGAGAAGCTATCCCTAGATACTGTCCATGTGGTCCAACGTTTGAGGCATTACATACTCCTTCACCAAACTTTGGTTGTGGATCACATTAATCCATTTCAATTCGTCCTCACTAGACGGATGATACGGGGTAAATACAATAAATGGATTGTGATTTTACAAGAATTAGATCTCGAGTTTGTTTCAACAAAGTCGAAGAAATCGTTGATTTTTGCGGAGCTCATATCAGACTTACCTAATTTGGATGAAGGGGAGATTCATGAGGACTATTTCTTTGATGAGCATATTTTCTCATTTCGACTATGGACCCATGGTACATGGATATTATCATCTATTTACAAACTTTGAATGTTCCTTCCAACCTCTCACGAGATGAGTGTCGATGGTTACGCCATTTATATAAGAATGACCTTATTGTTGGTGACACTTTGTATCGCCGTGGGGTTGATTCCATTTTATGTTGATGTTTAACCCATGAAGAGGCTGAGTCTGTGTTGAATGATTTCCATGGAGGGGGATGTGGATGTCATTTATCTAGGCTTTCTACATCTCAAAATATTTTGAGAGCAGGTTATTTTTGGTCATCGATCTTCAAGGATTGTGTTAATGCGGTCAAGCGGTGCCACCCTTTCCAGGTGTTTGCATGTAACATGCGCTCGCATCCTGCCCCGTTACATCCGATTATCATTGTTGGTCCCTTCACCAAGTGGGGGGTTTATTTTATGGATTGAAACCTAGCTTTGTCTAGGGGGCATCATCATATCATAGTGGCTGTTAATTATTTCAAGAAATGGGAAGAGGCTATTCCCACTATCAAAGGCAATGGTGAGACAACCATGCATTTCATATTCAATCAGATTATCACCCGGTTTGGTATCCCAAGAGAAATTGTCACTAACCATGGTAAGCACTTTCAAAATAAGATGATGCCTGAGTTATCTTCGAAGTTAGGATATAAGAAAGATAATTCCTCTTCTTACTATCCTCAAGTGAATGGATAGGTTGAAGCTGTGAATAAGTCCCTTAAGTCCATTCTCCAAAGAACCATCACACAAAGCAAGACCAATTGGCATATCATGTTATATCCTGCTTTGTGGGCCTACCGAACCGCGGTTAAAAATGCCACCGGTTTTTCCCCATATCAGCTGGTGCATGGGGTGGAGTCGATTTTACCTATTGAATGTGAAATCCCTTCTTTGAAGCTAGCCATGGAACTTTTTCCAGAGACTTCTGCATTAGAAGAACGTCTGGTCCTCCTAGAGAAACTTGATGAGTAGCGTCGAGATGACTTGGCATCTCTTGAGATAAAAAAGCGTCACGTCAAAGAAGAGTACAACAAGTTTGTCTGTCCTCGAAAGTTTAGTGAAGGTGACTTTGTCCTCTTGTATGACCAAGCTAGTGAACCATTAGGGGCAGGAAAGTTTAAGCCCATGTGGCATGGGCCTTATGTGGTCAAGTGGGTATTAGAGAAAGGTGCTTACAAACTAGTATATTATGAGGGGACAACCTTGGTGGAGCCTAGAAATGGGCTCTATCTCAAAAAATACTATGTGTAATTCTCAGGCAAGGCTGCTACTTTGTATATTATTGTACAGTTGCATATTTTAGTTCTGGTCTTCTTGTGGTGATCAAGTTTGTTGACTTGCTTCCATTTCTTATGGCATATGTCGACAGAGTCTTAGGTATATGTAGGATACACTGATGGTGCTAGCCACCACACTCAAAACTCAGCTTCGGCTTCTTGGGTGATTTATACTCCTACGGGTCAAGTTTTGCCTTCAAGAGGCATATGTCTCCGACCTTCATACAAAAATATTGCTGAATATAGTGCCATGATTGAATTATTACATGATGCCATCTCTCATGGTATTAGGTATATTGAGGTACATCTTGACTCACATTTAGTGGTATTACAGTTAAATGGCGTGTATTGTTTTATAGATCCGACTTTATTACGAAGATTCTTGAGAGTGAGGTTGTTAGAATGACAATTTGAGAACATTTCATACATTCACATTCGAAGAAATTACAATGTTGATTCATATGCAAATTACGTACTAGATTGGCATTTAATACACATAAAATGAAGCAGTCACATCACATTCACACATGTAAATATAAATAACCGATCATCATAAGTCTTTTTCATTTAAAATATAGTCCAAAAAGTGGTTTCATAATACATAATGTCATGATACAAAAATGGGGCTTCCGAGCCACCAAAATATACTACACGGTAAATACAACAAAAAGTACACCTAGGCCTCTAAGCCTGTGGAGCAGGGTGTTGATCATGACAACACATGTCATCTCTAGCTAGTCATATGAATAGACGAACCCATGTGTGTGGAACACCCACTGCCTATTGCTGCATAGCCTCAGGAAAGTCCTCGACTTGTGCCATGGGCACTCTGTGTGTCAGTCGAACAAAGTTGTCTGGATGTTTTGGAGTGTATGCTCCGCATCTACACCGATGATATCATCACATATCCCCCTTCGACGATGTCTAGGGAAGCCTTCTGGCCGTCTAGGTCCAACATCTGCGTATACATGACCAATATCAATATATTTCATCACACAAAAACATCTCTTTTTTATTTCACTATATCAAAAAATAAAAAAAAAATAAATAAGTAAAAAAAAAATAGAGTCGGGATTGTTACCTATGTCTCTGTATGCAGATCCCGGTGGAATAGACTTGTCAGGATCACCACAAAATTCTATCCCCTCATAGGGGTAGTCATCTATAGCTAAGATTTTCCTGCGCCACCAGAGGAAAAAGTCTGCTAAGTAGGGTGTGGTCACTCGCCCTCCTTATAGCCTCTGCATCACATTTTCCCAGCATAGCTAAGCTAGATCCCGAGTACTATGAGGAGTGATCTCCACTCTTGGTCTTAGGCCCATTACAATCTCAAAGAATAATGTACTCAAGATGCTTCTGAATCCAAAGTTTCTCACTCTACCCATCTTGCAGTCTGTCAACTGTATTTTCATTTTACCCAACAACAAGGTAATCCAGTCATAAATGGTGGGCCTCATGCATTCCACCGGATAGAAAATCAATGGCCTAGAATCCTGATGGAGGGATGCCAATATTGCAATCCTACCTAGTGCCAGTAGTATGGCCTTGAGGTAAAGGTTTTGGATCGAGTTCGTTGGGATTTGATTCCCAACCTTTTCTATGTCTAGGAGGCAGTAAACTGCAATGTACTCCTCAATTGTGAGGCCACCTCCAACCCCACGAGCTCATATATTGAATACCTCCCCTCTACGGGATAGTCCGGTAATAAAGTAGATATCCTCAACCTCAAGGTTGAGAGGCATCTCATCAATCTGGAAGGTTTTCGGATCTGGATCCAAGTAGTACACCAACATTTAGAGTAGTCTTGGATTGGCTCTTAAGCTACCAAGGCGCCATAAGCTCTTAAGCTACCAAGGCACCATAATTTATATAAACTGCATGCCCTCAAATCTTGTTGGGCCATTAGATCACCTTACACATCCTTGCCCATGTCTTCATGCTCATGTTCACTCCACTCCAGAACCATCCTACACAAGAATTTGAGAGTTTCATGAGTCTTTACCTTAAAAATTGGAAAACACAGACTTATACGCGAGTGTTCATCAAACAACTGCGTATATACACAGAAATCAAAATATTTTCCATGTATATCGATCCCTATACATGGAAATCGAGTGATTTTTCACTTGGGTCGAAAACACCAATTTTGGGGTGCTCCATAAATAAAAATCAACCACTAAAAAATTAAAATAAAAGCATTAAAATGAAAGAGGATGGCATGGAGATTTACCTGATCCAAACGGTTTCGTGATTTCGTGGACCGTAGCTCCCGGAATCAACATTTCAAGTTTATGGTTCAAAAACACTATGTGTGGTGAAAATTCCAAATGGTATGGTAAAAATGATTTTTTTACTATTTTATAGAAAAAATTTTGAAATTTTTACCCACCTCCCTATAGTTTGGACCATTATTGACTATTTTGGACTGTTTGGCCTAATTTTGTGGTGTATGGACCTGATTTGAGTGTACTTTGACCGAGAATTTAACCCATTTGTATCTACTACAGGTATAATTTGGAACTAACATATAGGTTAGGACTCCACATCCGTTTGCATTATGCATGAAGTTATGACCATTTCACCTTGAATTTAGTTACGAACCCACTTCGTGATGTCAGAGAACCTTCTTACTGCTACTAGAAGTGACATTATGTAACTGGTAGAGCTTTCCTATACATGGGTGCTCTAGTTAGATCCTGTTTTGCATTTGGTACCCATGCTAAGATTCCTCCTCTAGGTTTGGGAGTCCCTGATTAGTCCCTCCATGTCCTTGAGAAAGAGCTTCATACTCCTCTTGAACTTTATGCTGACCATCTCCCACACAGAATCCCTTGTATATCAAGTTTTAAGTGCATTTCATGCATTTTGCTTTCCTTATTGAGCTTTATGCCGATCCTCACTTCAGATTTATAATCCATGTAGCCCGAGATTGTCTCAATCCTAAAAAATTAGAGCCTTTTACATATCCTTTGCAGCTTGATCATCCCTTACTGGGAGGAGACCTTCCCCTGAGTGTCCTTATCCTACACATGCTTCCTTGAATTGAGCATAGGTATGTTCCACTACTTGGAACTAGTTTTCTTTCCCATAACACTCTTCTCCTCCTAGCTGTATACTATAAGAGCTTTTATTCCTTTTCAAGCTTTTCAAATCTGAAAAAGTCTAAAAAAATCACAAAACATAAAAATTCTGACGGGAAATGATATTATCTTTGGTAGTTGTCAAGTCATGTTTCCTTCGAACAAAGCGTTGTATATCACATCCATTGGTTGGGTTTTTAGTATGAATTTAGGAGCTGTACTCATTACTCTGATTTTTCTCCACTGACTGGTTATGCTTCCAGTCCCTATGGATCCTCTGTTGATTCCTCCTGTGTCACAGATATGTACCAGTTTTCATATCGAGTCTATGCTTCCTATCTCTAGTCACCATTTTCCTTATGCTCTTTTTCGAATAAAGTTTAGACTGATTCGACCATTCCTCAGTTATCTTAACTTTGCATGTCGGCCATTCCTGGTATAGTTACTGGTTCGTGCACATATTGTTCGTTTGAGTTCTCCCACATTATCCAACATTACTGAGTACCTCGTGTTGGTTGATGGGGGATTCCCTAATGCC
The DNA here is from genome assembly GCA_001517045.1 of Pseudotsuga menziesii. Lineage (NCBI taxonomy): Eukaryota > Viridiplantae > Streptophyta > Pinopsida > Pinales > Pinaceae > Pseudotsuga > Pseudotsuga menziesii. The sequence continues at coordinate 331,624 of LPNX010430165.1, forward strand.
CTCCTTCCAACGGATTCCATTCCATCAACTTCAGATCATTTATTCTGGAATAGGAGTCTAGAGTCCATTTGAGTTCCTTGAGACTTACAATCATCAGTGGTAGGTTCTCTCGCCATTGACAGTTTTGGAAATACATCAATGTCCCCTAATCAATGGATTATTTCAAGTGTTTGACCTCAAGACATCAATTCGCACTTGTTAGATTGCACTATGTACCTTGATTCCCATTATCATTATCGGTGGGACATATTGCATCTGTTAACAGTATACATCAATGATCAATAATCAGACAATGGACCATCATGTTCGACCTCGACAACTTTATTCACGAGATGGGACATGTACTCATAGAGGTTTGTGTAGAAGACCTCTGAGATTGGTGGCATTCTACATATGCTTCCTCCTTGATCGTGCCAGTATTCATGAGATATCATCTCTCATGACTAGATTCTAGTATATTATCAAATATATTCATCCACTATGGAGATCTTGTCCATTGTATATTGTACGTGACGATGACTACACATGACATTTGTATATCATGCATATTCATGGCCATTTTACTCTTATGTATCCAAGACTACTATATGTATATTTGCAGTCATATGAAGATATTTATCATTGTATTGTACTGATGGGTGGCTGGTTCTTCCACCTGGGTCTTCATTACTCCACTTCTGGGATGGATATAATGTATTTCGGCCATCATGTTACCCCTTTGACCTCACACATTAGGGGGCATCTGTTATAGCTTATTTTACCACACTTGGTAGATCACATATTAATGGCCTTCCATGTCCCTCTGCAGACTCCTTGGACCCCCTTTGCTCAAATTATACTTTGTTGTCCGAAGAAATTCCCCCAAAAACACCTATTTATGTGTGTACACGACTTTTAAAGCAATATCCACGTGTACACACAAATTTTGAGCCAAAACCCGCATACATCGGGAAATGTGCATGAATATTTTTTTTTTTGGAGTTTTTCTCATAGAGTCCCAAATAACTTGACTCTTGGCCTTCCATATGCATTGAGAACGATCAGACTCCACCCTCCATTTCCTATTTGGAGTGCTATATATTGAGCCTCTTGGACACATTGAAGGAGGAGAATTTGGAGAGAAAGGAAATTATAGTTCATTGTTGCCTCACTTGTTTATGCTTGAGTCTACACCCCTTTGTCCCTTGGGAGCACATAGTGATGCTCTTCCCAAGCTTGAATTTTCTTTGTAAGCTTTCCATTGTGATGGAGTATTGAAGTGGTGGAGGACGCGTTGTAGGACTTGGTTTCTCTGGCTTGAATAAGTGCCGACAGAGTTTGTCACTATTGTATCTCTGTTTTATTAATATAAATATCCATTTCCTGTCCAATACATGTGCATAACTATGAATATTGTATCCATGGATGTAGTTATTTTGCTTACCCATGATGGTTTATATATGCTAGAGTAGGACTAACACTTTGACATATATCATGCTTGTCTTGTTTGCTATTGTTGAGAGTGAATTGTGAATACAAGTGTGTTGGAAAAGCTCAACGAGGATCTACATTAACCATCCAAAATAAGGTACGCTTCATATCCGTTAGTGTTAGATGTATTTATTTCTCTTGCATATTGGAATGGATTGATTTATGGTGTCATTCATCCTACAATGGTACACCCCAAGCCATAGGAAGTTTCTCTCTGTAACATCCATCACAGTAGTCTCAGAAGGAGCCTCTCGCTCTCTCTCATACCATGTCACTAACCCTAGACCCAGAATCCCTCTGAATATTTGTTGCAGCCAACCTCTGAGACTTCCATTAAGCGAATCCAATGACTGGTACCTGATCTCCCTACTCTGAGATGTTTTATCTCACTCATGAGTTGAAAATTAGTATAATTAGGAGGCACCCTTCCTCATTTGCTACACACACACAACAAGTTGTTCCAACAAAAAAAGGTGTGCAACTGCAGTCAAGGAGAGTGTTTTGTGGGGTTGTATCTGAGAGAGATATTTTATTTCTCTCTTTCTTCTTCTCTCTACTCTCAGAAGCTATTATCTCTATACAAATATTTGTTGGGTTTTTCCCGATTGGGTTTCCCAAAAACATTATTGTGTTCTTTGTTTCTGTGCTTTTCCTTTCTTCTAGAGATATTATTGTTTATTTGCAATTAAGTTATACTACTATAATATTGTAAAACTAACATGGTATCATAACAATTCTAGAAGAGGCCATTGTAGGAAGCTAGGGTTTGACCTTCCAAGTCCTTCCCTCATCTCTTTAGCAGAAAAATAGATGTGGAAAATTTGCTCTAGGGGAGGCACATCTTTTGGTGGAAGCAAAATCAAAATTTGGAGAAGCTTCAATTTTTTACTATGAGACACTGCGGGAATAAATTAGGGTTTCAAGTTTGGTAGGATTCCCACCACTGTTTTGTCTTAACCTCATATTCCCTCAACTTTCCTTGATAGGGAGCATCTATTTGTAAGGCTAGTTTCACTAAATTCCAAAATTCATTTTTGACCTAACTCCTGCTAGGGTTTCTGGTTAAGATTTGCATACATGATGATTGGAATCAAGGTTGAAGATCATCTTGATGGGGCTTCAAGATTCATATCCTGGAATCCTAGGGTGGGTTCTTCTCATCCTAGAAGAACAGGATCTTTTGAATTTTGTTAATGAGAAAGTTCCAGAACCAGAAGCGGAAGAAGACAAGTCCCAGTGAAGGAAGTGTGATGCGAAAGCAAGAAGGATTCTAGTGGAATCAGTAAAAAATAATTGGGTTACACAAATATTAGAAAATAAGATAACTAGGAATATGTTAAATACATTGAAGAAGTTATTTGAAAAAATTAGCATCAATGTGACTCTCACATTGAGGAACCAACTCTCAAATATGAAGATGATTAAGTCTGAATCTATTTCCTCCTATTTCATGAGGATCACCAAACTTCAGGACAAGCTAAGGTCCAATGGAGATAACATTGAATAAAAGGAGCTTGTCATGAACACTCTAAATGGTCTTCCACCATATTGGGAGTCCTTCATCCAAACCATAAGTGGTTAAACCAAGCTTCCCAAGTTTGACAAGTTATGGGCATATTGCACTCGAGAAGAGACCATGATTACAACAAGAAAAAGATTCCATGGTCCTCAAGTTGAGGAGAATCAAGCCTTAATCACTCATTCTAAGAAAGGAAAGGGAAAAGGAATGAAGTTTCACAAATATAAGCACTACGATAGGAGACCAATTTCTTCTCTAGATTGGAGGGAAAAGAAAAAGGACTTATCACATATACAATGCTATAAGTGTAAGAAATATAGTCACTATGTAAGCAAGTGTTTGAGTTCAAAAAAAGGAAGCATGAAGCTTCAACAACTTATATGGAATATGGTCATCATCATAAGAAACAAACAAACACATATCGTACATAATTATTCTTCATATCAGCATTATCAGATACTGTTCCCACCACTAGTGATACATGGCTCATAGATAGTGGTGTTTATAAACATATGTTTGGTAATAAAGAGAACCTTTCAGAAGTTTTTGAGAAAGAATCCCATCTCCGCATTGTACTTGGAGATGATGCCAACTATACTATGAAAGGATTTGGATCCACTTCTCTTCAATTGGAATCCAATGACTTACTACATATGAATGATGTGTTGTATGTACCTGGTATGAAAAGAAACATTGTATCCATCTTAGAAGACAACGAATATAGAGTTACATTTGCAAATGGAAATGTGCTTGCATGGAAAAATAATTCTAGCATGAACAGAACACAAGTGATTGGCATAAGGGATTAATTCTTGTATCGTTTGATTACTCTACCAACTCAAGCTCTGGTGCATGATTCCACTAACATCAATGATATATGGCACATAATACTAGCTCATCTAAACTATCAGGCTCTCCCAACATTAAGGAGCATGGTGACATGTCTACCAATGCTTCATGTAGACCATTATGGTGTATGTAGCTGATGTGCACTTGGTAAGAATACCAAGGGTTCGTTTCCTAAAATTGAAAGAAAATACAAGGGGATATTGGATCTAGTCCACTATGAATTGTGTGGACCCATGACAGTTACTTGATTGGGTGGTTAAAACTAATACGTAACATTTATTGATGACTACTCATGAAAGATGTGGATATACTTTCTCAAGACCAATAAATCCGAGTAAATACTCAACAAATTCAAGGAATCCAAAGTACAAGTCGAGAATCTGTCAGGAAGAAGAATTAAAATCCTGAGATCAGACAATGGTGGGGAATATACCTCTACATAATTCAATGATTTCTGCAAGGAAGTAGGAATTAAGAGGGAGATCATACTTCCCTACAACCATCAACAAAATGGGATTATAGAAAGAAAGAACCAAATAGTTGTGGAGGCATCCAAATCCATGATACATGACCATAGTCTACCATGTTCTTATGGGAAAAAGAATCTAGAACAACTGTTTATGTACAAAACATATGTCCTCATAAAATATTGAAGAACATGACTCCAGAATAATCCTTCACAGGAGTGAAGCTAGAAGTGGGCCACCTTTGTATATTTGGATTCCCAGTATACATTCATGTGCCCAAGGATAAAAGGACAAAAATAGAACCTTCAGGAAAGAAGGGAACATTTGTGGGATACAATGAGTCTTCAAAGGCTTATAGAATATACATCCTAGGATCGAGGCATATCAAATTCAGTAGGGATGTGAACTTTGAAGAAGAGGTGGATATTTGAAAAGGAAGAGGATTTGATATGTAGATCAATGATGATGAAGAGATGAGATCACCCCCCCCTCTAGAAGTTAAGAGGGAGTCTGAAGAAAAGAATGAACCGATCGATCCCATTGATCCAGTTGAGCCAATCGATGCCCCCATAGATGTGGCAGTAAGCCAGAAAATACCTAGATGGGAACAATAGACATTGCAGGATATATAAGGGCATGAAGCTCCATATAGAATCCATTGGGAAATCCATTGAACTCAAAGGTTATTGAGTTATGCAACATTTATGAGTCACATCATTGACTCAGAGCCTACCACATATGAAGAGGCATCCAGACACCAAGTTTGGAAGGATTCCATGACAGAGGAGTTCCAGTACATCATGAAAAATGACATACAAGAGGTTGTATCGAGACCTGAGAGGAAGTCAACAGTGACCTCCAAATGGATTTTCAAGATTAAACACAGAGAAAATGGTAGCGTGGAAAAAAAAAAGGCCAAATTTGTTTCTAGAGGATTCTCTCAGAAAGAGGGAATTGACTATGATGAAATATTTTCTCCTGTGGCTCAATATACTTCCATCAGAAGCATAATTGTTATTGATTTAACTATGTGATGGAAGCTGCATGAGATGGATGTAAATAATACCTTCCTCAATGGTATTATAGAGGAATAAGTTTACATTGAACAACTATAAGGGTTTATTATCCATGAGAAATATTCTCACGTATGTAAAATGAAAAAGGAATTATATGGAATTAAGCAAGCACCTCATGCTTGGTATGGATGAATAAACAGATACCTGGTAAACTTCGTATTCACCAAGAGTGATGCAGATCCTAATATTTACTACAATATTATGGATGATGAGCCTCTAATTTTGGTCATGTGTGTGGATGACTTGTTTCTCATAGGAAATGAGAAACTAATTGGATGGTGTAAGAAGAAGCTTTCCTATGAGTTTGAAATGAAGGACCTCGGATTAATGCATTGCTTCTTGGGATTAGAAGTATGGTAGAGGTAGAAGGAAGTTTACCTAAGTCAAGGAAAATACACCATTGATATTTTGAAGAGATTCGGGATGTTGGACTCCAAGTCCATGGCTACCTCGATGGATGAAAATTTCAAGAAGCTGAAGGAGTCTACTTCAAATTATGATATGATTGATCCCACCATGTATCACTAATTGATTGGCTCTCTTATGTATTTGACAAACATTAGACCAGATGTATGTTTTTTTGTGAATACTCTCAGCCAATTTATGAGTGATGCAAGGCAGATTCATTGGGTTTCTCAAAAACATATTCTTAGATACTTATGTGGAAATGTGGGATATGGTGTAAGATATGCTTCAGGATGTGATTTGACATTGCAAGGATTTTTGACTCAGATTGGGTTGGGTGTGTTGCAGACAAGAAGAGTACTTTTGGATGTTTCTTAAGTTTGGGCTCTGTAGTGATTTCCTGGTGTAGCAGGAAGCAAACTTCAATAGAACTTAGTATTGTAGAGGCCAAGTATATGGATGCCAGTACAACAACCCAAGAAGCAGTATGGCTTCAAAAAATACTTGCATGATTGTTTGTTCAAATTACAATACCAACTATGATTCACTATGAAAATCATATTTGTATACAAATATCAGTGAATCCCATGTTTCAATACAAGACGAAGAATACAAATATTCGATATCACTAAATTCATGATATGGTAGAGAAAGGTGTGAGTTACATTATGTTCTGATAGATGACTAGACTGCAATTGTTCTTACCAAACCTTTTTCAAGACAAATTTTGAACATTTTCACAGAAGACTCGGAGTAGAAGAAAATGCATCCCTCATGGAGAGGGAAAGTTGAGAATGATATCTATGATAATTTCACACTGGTGCCTCTACTTGTTGTGAGATAGGAAGGTAGTAGATGGCCGTGTACAATGATGACTACTATATGTTCTGATTCTCAATATGGTTTTCTTTAGATTAATCCCACCATATTTTGAGATGTACTGGTAGTATATGGTTGTGTACACTGGTGACCTATGCTCACCCTGGTTCTCATCCTGGTATGGGAGAAATCCCATCAACATATTGAGATGGGCAGTGCATAGACGGTCATGTGCACTTGTGACCAGTATACGTTTTTATTTCCAATATGGTGTTCTTTGGAGTATTCCCACCAGCTCTTGAGATGACCTAGTTGTAGATTGTCATGTACACTGATGATATCTATTGGTATTAGTTCTTAACATGGTGTTTTTGGAGAATTACCACCAAATCTAGTTCTCAACTTGGTGTAGGAGAATTCCCACAAACACTTGAGATGAAATGATAGTATATGGTCATATGAAACATTTCCTGGTTCTTGGGTAGAGACGAACTTATAGAAGATGATACATTGATTGTTGTACTCTCCGACGGACTGTGTAGAGTTGCAAAGCTGATTGATCTACTGACGGACTGAGTGGATCATATTTTTTATGACACTTCTTGATGGACAGAGATAATGTTGACAACCTTCAGCAAGTATAGAGATGATCGATAAAGATGAGATGTATAGAAGAGACCTAGATGTTCGTGATGCTGATGATGATCATTTCTGAAGAATACCTTCCTTATTGAGAGGGACTGTTGGAATTTGTGCAACTTTAGAAGTTATTCTTATTGTACTTGTATTGTATTTCCTTATACCTACTATGGGAGATTATCTTGATGCAACTACTCATAATCAATGTAAACCCCGGGGAAAGAATACAAAAGAAAATAATAAAAATAAAAATACTTTGTATTTCCACAAGGTAGGTCGGCCCCAGTCAAACTGTTAAGTCGTCCCTAGTAATTTTTCATTTGGAAAATCAATATAAATAGGAGGCACCCCTCCTCATTTGTTACACACACACAATAATTTGTTCCAATATAAAAAGGTGTGCTACTGCAGTCAAGGAGAGTTTTTTCTGGGGTAGTATCTTAGAGAGATATTTTTATCTCTCTCTTTATTCTTCTCTCTGCTCTTAGAAGCTATTATATCTATATGAAAGTTTGCTGGTTTTTTCTCGATTGGGTTTCCAAGGATAAATTCTTGTGTTCTTTGTTTCTATTATTTGTCTTTCTTCTAGAGATCCTATTTTTTATTTCAATTAAGTTATACTGCTATAATCTTGTAAAAACTAACAATTAGGTTTCCAAAACCCTAATTTCAATATCATGCAAAAATCATGTTACTACATTAAAAATGCATGCATGCAACTGGAAAAAGTGACTTAACTCTCTACATGTCTCCACTGTTGGATCCATGACACTTGACAAAGTGTATCTCACACTCTACCCTCCTACCTATGCAAAGAGAAGTGCCTCCATGCCTCCATGCTAGGACATCCCAAGTTACCAAACTAAAAAAAACAATAGCATAAAGTAACATTCATATTCTCTAGAAAAATATCTCAATGATTTTAGAGATTATGTCCACCACTCCAGAGTTATAATTTATGAGCCACATCATGTAGTAAATGATATCATTTGTTAGAAAGATTGGAACTATAAGAGGGGTATGTTGACTTATAATATTCAAGTATAAGATATGGACATTAGGGATACCAAATTTCTCAATGGATAATGTCGAGTCAAACTTATGGCATAAGTCAATTTACAAGCAGTATGGATAAAGAAATTGGGAAAGGAACATTTTGAACAAAAAAAATAACAAGATGATGTAGAATATTACATCGAGACTGGATATATTAGGAACGTTTGGTATAAGTATGTGGTGTATTATATTTTGAAGTTCAAGTGTCCTAAAGGGATGGAAAAGTGATCAAATATTGTATTAGAAACAAAGAGTTAGTTTGGATATATACCCTAGTGATATGTTGTTGAATTGCTTCAAGCTAGATGAAATTGGTGACACAAGATTTTGGAATGCACAACATCACAACAAAAGTTCTGAGTCATGTGATATTCCAGCATAGATCTAGATATAAAAAACAATCCCACTTAGAATTATTTGCACAAAGAGATAGAAAGAATAGATAATAAATATTGGTTAGAACACTAGAGGAAAATCACTCTAGTGGGAAGTTTTCCACTCTAATTATTGAGAAAAAAACCCAGTACAATGCATAGGAATTATTACATGCAATACCTTGGTAAAATACCATGGGTCTAACAAACCATATGAGTAGCTCACATTAATGTTGGCTTATTTTGACTAATTCCCCCAATCTATGACATTGTGCCAAGTGTAATTCCAAGTAGTGGCCATAATGAGGTGAAATGAACCGAGATGGATCATGAAGTGGTTAGGCTAGTCAACAAGTTTGAAAGGAACCATCATGAAGGCACTAGAGGTGGTTTAGTGGCATGGTTTTGGACCATTAATGATAAAATTGACCAAATCCTCAAGAAGGCACACCCAGTCTCCTTAAAATAGGAAAATGCAATAACTACCCCAAAATGAAGCATATGGGGGTGAATTGACTCCATAGAACAAGGAAAATAGTGGATAAGTGTACAAACAAGCTTTTATGGCATAACCACTAGTCTAAGTGGGTCAAATGTGGACAAACCCTTGGTTAAAGAAACTAGACTAGGAACTAGAACCATTTTCACATGGAACAACTTACACTAAACACTTGGAACCTTATGCAAAGATTATTAACGAAGGTCTAGATGGGAATTATGTTCCAACACCCTCCTTTATCCAAAATGGTTGTGAGAAATTATTAAGGTCCCAAACAAAAAGGCTTATGGTCACCCTTTACATTATCGATCCATATGAGCTGAGGAAAGAGACAAAACCACATGGGTAAAATCCTCCCTAAAAAATGGACATGAAAGAGAAACCAGAATATGTATACACTCCAAACGAAATGAATATGTCTAGAGGAATCTTATTCTTGGGAATAAGAGGAATGTGCTCAACCAATTCAGGAATGTGTATAGTTGTATGATGAATCTTGGGACCATGTAGAACAAGTGAAATGCACTGATAGGAGAGTGAAGGTTTCTGTTTTGACTTGAACTTCTAACCAACCAGGGTGCCATGTCCAAAAGAGACTTGAAGTGCTTGAGAATAGGTGACCCCAAGTAAATCATAAGGCTCTTGAAGCATCAAATTCAAAATAAGGTTGTAATCAACTCCAAGAAGGTGGAACAAGAGTCCCAAATGTGCCATTGTGATGGCTAAGGCTTCTCCATCTTTTGTGCAACTCTGAAAATTAGTGCTAGGAATCATATAGGAATAAATAAGAAGCATGGATCCAAGGAGAGCGAATGCAACATCTCCAATCTTTGATCCTTCTTCCAAAACATCCAAGGGATCACTCTTTTGCACACTAGCAGAGTAAATATAAGAATCATGGAAGAAAAATGATGAGAGAGGGAATATATTCTATTGAACAATATTGATGGAAACAACTTATATGTTATCTTCATGAAAAACAACTTCATGAAAAACAAAGGAAGCGACAGAGGAAGAAAGTTGAACTTGATCATTTGTTGAATATTCTACCATTTCTTCATGTACCTGCAAACAACACTCTTTTAAATTTCTTACTTCGACAGTATGCTTGAGAATGGCCAAAAGGCGAAACCAAATGACCAAAGGTAATAACTGGAAGCAACAATGGAAATTGTTTGGCATCATAATAGCTTTGATACCATGTAATATTTTGGAATGCACAACATCATAACAAAAGTTTTGAGTCATGTGAAATTCCATCCTCGATCTATATAGAAAAAACAATCTCACTTAGAATTATTTGCACAAAGAGATAGCAAGAATATAGAAGAAATATTGGATAGAACACTAGAGGAAAGTCACTCCATTGTGAAGTTTTCCACTCTTATTATTGAGTAAAAACCCAATACAATATATATGGATTATTACATGTAATACCTTCGTAAAATACCATGGGATACCAAATACCATGTGTCCAAAAAACCGTATGAGTAGCTCACATTAATGTTGGCTTATCTTGACTAATTCCACCAATCTATGACATTGTTCCAAGTGTGACTCCAAGTAGTATCCATAATGAGGTGAAATGAATGTAGATGGACCATGAAGTGGTTAGGATAGTAAACAAGTGTGAAAGGAACCATCATGAGGGCACTAAAGGTGGTTTAGTGGCTTTGTTTTGGACCATTAATGAGCAAATTGATGAAATCCTCAAGAAGGTGCACCTGGTCTCCTTAAAACAGGTAAATGCAATAAATACCCCATAAATGAAACATAGAGGGTATTGTCTCCATAGAACAAGGAAACGAGTGGGTAAGTGGCCAAACATGATTTTAAGTGGGTCAAATGTGGACAAACTCTTGATCTAAGATACTAGACGAGGAACTAGAACCACTTTCACATGGAACAACTTACACTAAATACTTGGAACCTTATGCAAAGATTATTAACGAAGGTCTACATGGAAATTATGTTCCAGTAGGTGAGATAATTAACGATATGCACTAAGGGTTGTGTGTAGGTCAGTAAGAGGCCAGAGCTACATTTCACAAAATCATAAGGTTCAGATAATACCAATCCACTCAATTCTTTGATGTTAACAATATGGTGAGAGGCTATAAAGGATGTTAATGGTTTGATGGTAAGAAAAGACTCCCAACTCTATTCTTAATCCCTATCAAGGTAGAAACTCCTTTTCAACAATGGGGTTTGGATTTCAATGGTGAGGTTCATACTCACTCTAGTGGCTAGCATAGGTGGATATTTATTGTGACCGACTATTTCACTAAATGGGTTGAAGCCATTATGACAAGAACAAACACGTTAGATATCATCATTAGGTTCTTTGAGGAAAATATCTTGCCTAGTTTTGGATTCCCTTTGAAGGTTGAAACTAACAATCCCAAGGCCTTTAAATTTTTCGTACCACTTGATTTTTGTGAAAAGTATAATATTGTATTCGGACATTAAAAACATTATTATCCTAATGAAATGATTATGATGAATAATCAAACAAAAATATGATGTAGAATATTAATAAAGCACCGAAAATAATAATAATGCTTGGAATCCCCATATAAATTATGTGTTATGGGCAATCAAATTAGTTCCAAATGATAAATAGGCACCTCTCCTTTTAAGATAAGTTTCAAAATCAATGTGGTGCTACCTATACAGTTAGGAGTCATGGTGGACAAGCTATTAAATAACAATGTTGAATATATTTATGAGATGAAGAGAAGAGTAAACTTGTTTATGGGTGTACAAGACAATAAAAATAAAAGTGAAAAGTTATACATGTACCAACAAAAATGAAGAATATATTTTAGAGGAAAACCAAGGATAGTGATTTATAGGAAGAAGATATGATCTTGTAGTGGGACAATATGAAATAAGAACCATGTAATCAAGGTAACTTTAACATATATAAATCATACATATCTTGTTTACGATGTAGTCAATAATGGTTCGTTTATACTAGCTAGCTAGAAGGGAACATGTTAGACCCACCCATTAACTAGCAACACCTAAAGCACTTATCTAATCGATTGTTGGCCCTAGGAAAACTTAGACAAAATTTTTCTTGAAAATATGAGGATTTCAGTTGCAAGACATGAAAATACTATGGCAGAAGAAGCGATGAGGAAAAAGGAGAAAAGGAATTTGAAAAGAGGAGTTTGACTTATTTTTGGTAAAGATTTAGTTAGACTAAAAGCTCGCTTTTAAGAATAAATCATGATTGTAATTTGGGTCGATAGTGCCTATTTTTAGATATAAAGAGACGTGTGAAATTAGAAATACGATTGGTTGACTGACAGTTGACAGTCAGTCAATGGTTGTGTGGAAATTAATCCCAAGCTTAGATCAATTGAACTCCCAAAATTGCTTGAAAAATATGCAATAAACACTCAAGAAAGGAGACTGAATCAATTGAATAACACAAACCGTTTTTATAATACTTTACACCATCCATCATTATATAGTAATTTATTGTTCAATCATGTAGATATTCCAAGCATTCGAAAGCATAAAGGTTCCATTCGAATCAATACAAAAGTAGACTTACTAAACTAGTAAAAATCCCCCATAGGTGCATAAAACACTTTGCTAATATTTTAAGAGGCTCACGAATTGGAATAATGAGTTGTTGCAAATGATAAGTGAAGGAAAGTGGAATTAATAATTCTTTTAGGTGAGAAAAATAAGTAGGGTGAGTTGTGACAAAAAAAAGGTAGTTTACCTTAAAACTAGCTTTACCTTTTTCCTTAAAAATGCAGAAAAAGATGGAAACCCTGGATAAGGAAGGAATGCACACTTATTAAACTAGGAAGTATGTGGGTTGGCAGAATATTATCTATAATCTTTACAAATAACTCTTGGAGGCAGTTTTGGCAAGTTTTGACCACAAAAATGATAGTGGATTCCAACTAGCTAGTGTAGGACGTAGGAAACTAATAAAAAAGATTAATTATTTTATCCTAAGTATGGGAATGGGTTTTGATTATTAAAAAACCACCTTTTAATCTTGACTTATGTAAAATATCAAAAAAATATCAGAGATATAGGGCCTAGCAACAAGGTTTAGTCACCCTTTACATACTGCTTGTCCATAGAAAACAGGGAAAGAGGAATAACCATAAAGGAGAAAATACTCCCTTAAACATGGACATAACATTGTAAGAAATATTGTCTTCAATCAGTCTTCACCACATGATAAGTTATCCCCAATATTGATTTGAGATTTCTGAAAGTCTTCTTAGAAAACAACTTGGTGAAGATGTGTGCAACTTTCTCAGATGATGCACAATAATGCAGAGCAATGACCCCATCATGCACAAGTCCTCTAATGTAGTGCATATGGAAATCTATGTGTTTGGTTCATTTCCTTAGTATTAGATCAGTTGAGATTCAAATTATACTTTCTTTGTCACAATATATGACTGTATAAGTCTCAAACTCAATCCCAAACTCTCCAAGTATACCCTGCAACCACAAACATTGAGTATTTGCATTCACAAGTATTCTGCCTATGTAGATGAAAGTGCAAAGGAACTTTTCTTCTTACTTAAACAGATGATTAGTCCATCTACATTAATAAACACATATCCATAATTTTATTTTCTATCAATGTTATCACCTGCCCAATCAGAGTCGGTAAAACCAACTAACTCTAGGATATATTGTGCAACATAGTGAATCCCATGTGTTCTTATTTCTTGTACAAAGTTTAGGATTCTCTTTGCTTCCCTCCAATGGATTTCATGAGGCTGATCCATGTGTGTAGAATCCACACTCACTGCATAAGAAATATCAAGTTGAGTATGAGTCAAATAAAGAAGACAACCAACTAGTTGACTATAGAGGGTGTTGTTTACCAATGGAGTTGACTGCGCTTCTTCAAGGCTTAAATCCTGAAAGGAAAAGAGTATTGCTTGGATTTAAATCCTTAATTTTTAACTTGATTAAATTGGAAATATTTAACTTGATTCCATGATCTAATTAATACATTTCAAGCCCCAAAAATTATCTTAACAATCCCAAATCAGTCATGGAGAAAGCATGGCTCATTGCACTCGTCAAAGAGGCAATTTATTTCTTGGAACTTCATGTGATCAGAAGGTCATATACATACAATAAAATAATTATTAAAGAAACATGAATCATATTCAAATATACATTTGTATCATACTTTCATTTACAATAGTTTAGTGATAGTAAAAATCCATCAATCTTGACATACCAAGCTTTGGAGCTTGTTTTTATCCCATACAATGATTTCTCCAACCTGCACAAAAGAGATGGATTAGTGAAAAAAAATTATGGATGCTGCATATATATCTCTTCTTTCATATCTCCATGTATAAATACACTCTTCACATCCATGTGATGTACCTCGCACTGCTTGGAAGCTGCAATGGCCAAAACTATTCTTATGGAGTCCATCTTTGCCACTGGTTCAAAGGTCTCATTGTAGTCAATGCATTGGATTTGGGAGAAGCACTTGGCCACTAAAATTTACTTATACTTCAGAGGATAACCATCATCAAAAAATTTAGTTTTGAATACCCACTTACACTTGGCTAGCTTTCTCCCCGGGGAGAGATTGACTAGTTCCCATGTGTTATTCTTATGGAGCGAGTGATATTCCTCCTTCATGGATGTTTTCCATATTGGATATTCTAATGATTATTCATATTTTTTTGGATCAGATTCAATCATTATATAACTATTCTCATCAAATAAAGGGTCCTTGATAGAAAGGGCACTCTTGAATTGAGATCTAGTCCTCCTAGAATCACTAAGATTCCCAACTAGTTCCCCATCTACTTGAATTGTATTTGAAACCTGATTTGGTATTGTGGGGATGTTAGGATATGCAATTAAATCATCATTATCAGAAATATCAGAATGATAAATTTTATTAGTCTCTTCACTTACAGTCAAAGGTGCTGGTGGTGAAGAAGACTCTCCGGCTCTTCTTCAAACTGAACACTCCTTTCAATAAAGGATTTTTGAGTGCTCATGTTGATTAGTTTATACCATTTGGAATATTCAAAATACCCAATAAATAGGCACTCTTGAATTTGGGGTTCCAAATCCTTCCTCTTGTATAGTGGAATTCTAGCCCATGCCCTTGAGCCAAAAATCCTGAAATGAGACACATCAGGCTTGTGTCCACTCCAAGATTTGAAATGAGTGAATTACATCAAGTTTCTTGTGAGGAACCCTATTCTGAATATATGATGCATAGTTTATAGCTTCAGACCAAAAATTTGGTGGCAAAATCCTGGACTCCATCATACAAGTAGCCATCTCCTTGAGGGCCTATTCTTCTTCTTAGTAGCACCATTTTGCTGAGGTGTGTAAGGAATAGAGTGTTTCATATGGATACCTGCATATTCACAATATTTAATGAACTCAAACTTGACATATTCACCACCATTATCAGATATGAGGATCTTAAGTTTCCTCCCATACTGGTTCTCAACCAAGGCTTTAAAAACCTTGAAATGGTAAAAAACTTAAGACTTGAGTTTAAGGAAGTAAAACCAACAATACCTAGAAAAGTCATATAGGAATGTCAGGACATATTTGTCTCCACTCATGGCCATATGAGGGAAAGTACCAACAATGTCACTGTGGATGAGCTCAAGAGGTGCATAGGTTCCCTCTTGACTGACTCTCTCATACTTATGCTCTGGATGTTTTCCTAGGATGCAACCATGACAGATTCCTTTGAAAAACTTTATCTTTGGCAACCCTAAAACCATGTATTTTTCACAGAAATGTGAAATATATTTATAATTTATACAGACAAACCTCTCATGCCAAATATTGATGGCTTCATTATCATGAGTGAGGAGAGTAGAGGGGTTATAGAAAGGCATGAAGTGTGAGAACTTGCATAATTTTTAACTATGATCCACAAAACCTTTAGCAATGACTCTAACATTCACAATATCAAATATTTCACCATCATTGGGAGAGAAAACAACCTTTTGGTGCCTTGAAGCACCAGAATCAATGATAAAGGAAGGATATATTATAGTTCTTGCAACCAGGGCATGCACTCTCTGCTTGTCTTCGAAACTATATCCTCTTTCCTTCTTCTTTGCGCCTTCAGGAAATGAGATATTGTGTTTCTAAAGGAGTTGAGTCAACATATTGATCTGCTCCTTCATGCAAGAGCTCTTAGGATGGAATCCTTTACCACAGTATGCGCACTTTCTCATATCACCTTTATCTTTGTTCTTTTGGGATTTCTTCTTCTTGGAGTTTGAGGACTCCTATTAAGAATTGAACTTGTCTCCTTTTTTATCTGTAGGCTTCTTATCCTTATTCTTCCCTTTGGAATCCACCTAGGAATCTCTAAAAACCAAATCTTGATCTCTGGAACGTTTAATGGTGCTTATCATGACCAATTTATCTTTCTCTTGAGTCACGGATTCCGTGAAATCTACTAGTGAAGGAATATTCTAGTTTCAAGCTGTCAACTTGGTGGCATGGAAGGTCGAAGCAAATACTAAGTAGTTAGGGATAAGATTTGAAAGGATGGCCAAGACTAGTTGTTCATCTTCTTTATCTATACTACACTGCTTCAACTGCAAAACTAGGGATTTAAATTTAGAGATGTATACTTGCATGGATTTGAAGCTTATTGGAATCAGTGCAATCAACTCATTCTCCAGTTGATGACCCCTTGTTTTATCTATCTTCCCAAATAAATTTTTAAGCTTCTCCCATACTTCATCTGGTGATGATAATCCTTTAAGGTGGAAAACAAGGTCTCTGGAAATGTTGAGAAATAAGAGACCATACACCTCATCTCTCCTATTATGCCACTTGATATTCTCTGCTGCTGCATTAGGCTCAACTTCAGCTTCCATGGTCACTATGTAGAGTCCTTTACTCCTCATCAGAATCTCCATTTGTGCCTTCCATTCAAAATAATTTAATGGAGTCAATATGATATTTCGAGATTGATCCATTCTTCAATAACTACACCCTTGAACAGACAGAATGTGCTCCCAGTGAGTGATGTCAACCCTACACAAGTAATAAAAGAGGAGAACAATCGAGCTACCAAGGATATGATACCATGTGGAGATTAAGCCCAATATTAGATCAATTGAACTCACAAAATTGCTTGAAAAATATGCAAGAAACACTCATGAAAGGAGACTGAATCAATTGAATAACACAAGCTGTTGTTATATTACTTTACACCATCCATAATTATATAGTAATTGGTTGTTCAATCATGTATATACTCTAAGTATTCGAAAGCATAAATATGCCATTCGAATCAGTACAAAAGACGGCTTACTAAACTAATCAAAATACCCCATAGGTGCATAAAACACTTTCCTAATCTGTGAAGAGGATCACGAATTGGATAAATGAGTTGTTACAGCTGAAAAGTGAAGGAAAGTGGAATTAATCATGCTTTTAGGTTAAAAAAGAAGGAGGGTGATTTGTGACAAAAAAGGCAGTCTACCTTAAAACTAACTTTACCTTTTTCCTTAAAATGATAGAAAAATATGGAAACTCTGGATAAGGCAGGAATGCACACTTACTAAATTGGGCAGTCTGTGGGTTGGAAGAATTTTATCCAGAATATTTTTAAAGTGCTCTTGAAGGAAATTTTGGAAATTTTGACCAAGAAAATGATAGTAGACGACAACTAGATACTGTAGGACCTAGGAAATTAATTAAAAAGATTGATTATTTTATCCTAAGTATGGGAATGTGTTTTTATTATTCCAACAGGTTGAATCAAGAAGTGTAAAAGCATAAAATATTATACAAACATATATCCAAGTTGTGTGTAGGTTGATCATTATAGGGCCATTCAGAGATGAAGAACAAGACAAAAACCAAGAGAAGATAAGAGATACAGAAAAGAGAGAGAGATGTCGAATGCATATTTGTTGTGAATGATCTGATCTGAATGTGTTGAGTAGAATCTATTGTGAAAGAGCTTATATATATATATATATATATATATATATATATGTCACACAGTTAATGAAATGATCGTAAATAATGTCAGTTAATGTGTGTTAATGCGTTATGTTACATACTGCTATATATGTCGACAGATCAATAGGCTATCATCTCGAATGAATGTATGAGAACAAAAGTCTATTTCTCGGTTTTGGTCGAGTGATCCAATAACACCGTAAGAAGGAAATCCCCGACGTAATTGCAAAAACCTGGTTCTAGAAGTTCCTAATAAGATATATTGGGTGAGACTTGATCTACATTGCAGGAATTGCTGACAGAGTTTTACTCTATTGGGCCGATATCTTGGGGTTTGTTAATGAATAAGGGATTAGAACCTTGGTCAAAGGAAAGTACCTCAATAAATATTTCCTTTTCCAACACCTAAATCATTTTGACAGGGATATGTTTTGGCACCTGACGAAGCCAAAAATTCAAGATTGGGTTGATTTTAAAGCACTAGAGTTTGCATGGGAATAAAGTGAAGCATCACAAATAATCCTAATAGAGTGGTTCGAAAAATATCTTTACACAAACATTCATGATATTTTATTTAGTGAATTTCTCACAGTATTGCATCAGTGGATGTTGAAGCTAGCGACCTAGAAGAATTTTTTTAAGGTGGAGAACCTACAAAGTGGAGTCCTTAGTTTATCCAACGGATGTAAAGAGTTCATAATCCTATATATTTGGTTGTCGACTTCTATCTTGATAGTATTCTGGAGGGATATATCACAAAAATTGCAGTAGACGCAGAAAGGTCATACATTGAGACACCGAGATTATTTCCAAGAGACTAGAGGTCACTATTTGAAATATTTGAAACTGTGGATCAAGATGTTGTCATTTTAAAAAGGGATCCTGAGAATGGAGTCTGATAGATAAATATTTATGCATGGAGACCCATGATATGTTGCAAGAGATATTTGAATAAAATGGACTAGAGTGAGCTGAGATATTTTTTGGTGATAATGAGATCAAGCTATAAGGTGGGCCTAAGGAGTGGAAGAAGATTTCATTTGGGAAATAAAAAAATGATTGCAACAAGAAGAGGAAGTTATAGTGCAACCGAATGAAGGACTATGAATTGGCGTCACACTTCGACGGAGAATATTGCCACGACGAAGAGGAATATCAACTTATATATGAAGAAGAAGTAGAAGAAGCACTAGATACAGGGCAAGATTACGGCATACCCGCGAACCCACGTACATATTATGAGGTAAGATCTAGAAACACATCACCCAATGGTTCAATAAAAATAACAGTAATAGTGGAAATAGCAGTCAAGGAACTCCCACTAGTAAAACCTTTAGTTCAACAATACCAAGAGTAAATAGAATGACTAGAAATGATATAAAGTTGTTGATCTTTAATGGAAATGGGTTAGAGGACCCTGAACAACATTGGTTCCTATGTGAGGTTGTATGGACCATGTGATAGGTCCAATTCGAGGCCATAAATGAAGCCTAGATGATCACAACCTTTCGAGGTCATGTGTTGCATTGGTATATGCACAACAGGATTTGAGCCCAAAATCCATCAGATTCCATGCCTGAAATTCGAATGGCACCTGAATTCCATCAGATTTGAGCCCAAAATTCCATGTTTTGGCACCTGACGAAGCCAAAAATTCAAGATTGGGTTGATTTTAAAGCACTAGAGTTTGCATGGGAATAAAGTGAAGCATCACAAATAATCCTGATAGAGTGGTTCGAAAAATATCTTTACACAAACATTCATGATATTTTATTTAGTGAATTTCTCACAGTATTGCATCAGTGGATGTTGAAGCTAGCGACCTAGAAGAATTTTTTTAAGGTGGAGAACCTACAAAGTGGAGTCCTTAGTTTATCCAACGGATGAAAAGAGTTCATAATCCTATATCTTTGGTTGTCGACTTCTATCTTGATAGTATTCTGGAGGGATATATCACAAAAATTGCAGTAGACGCAGAAAGGTCATACATTGAGACACTGAGATTATTTCCAAGAGACTAGAGGTCACTATTTGAAATATTTGAAACTGTGGATCAAGATGTTGTCATTTTAAAAAGGGATCCTGAGAATGGAGTCTGATAGATAAATATTTATGCATGGAGACCCATGATATGTTGCAAGAGATATTTGAATAAAATGGACTAGAGTGAGATGAGATATTTTTTGGTGATAATGAGATCAAGCTATAAGGTGGGCCTAAGGAGTGGAAGAAGATTTCATTTGGGAAAGAAAAAAATGATTGCAACAAGAAGAGGAAGTTATAGTGCAACCGAATGAAGGACTACGAATTGGCGTCACACTTCGACGGAGAATATTGCCACAACGAAGAGGAATACCAACTTATATATGAAGAAGAAGTAGAAGAAGCACTAGATACAGGGCAAGATTACAGCATACCCGCGAACCCACGTACATATTATGAGGTAATATCTAGAAACACATCACCCAATGGTTCAATAAAAATAACAGTAATAGTGGAAATAGCAGTCAAGGAACTCCCACTAGTAAAACCTTTAGTTCAACAATACCAAGAGTAAATAGAATGACTAGAAATGATATAAAGTTGTTGATATTTAATGGAAATGGGTTAGAGGACCCTGAACAACATTGGTTCCTATGTGAGGTTGTATGGACCATGTGATAGGTCCAATTCGAGGCCATAAATGAAGCCTAGATGATCACAACCTTTCAAGGTCATGTGTTGCATTGGTATATGCACAACAGGATTTGAGCCCAAAATACATCAGATTACATGCCTGAAATTCGACAAACACTCCTTTTTTATCCGACAACAAATCTTTTTTGTCATCGGTGGGAATTCGTCAGATATCCGGTGCCCTTTCGAACCCTGTCGACATTTCGATAGAGTATGGACCTAATCAGGAGAAGTATTTCATCACTATGTGTCTCATTGTTAGTTATCCGAACCCATTCCGAACCCTGTCAAAATGTCAAAAGTGTATCATATTATATCAGGGAAGGATTTACAGACATGTTGTGTCGAATTTCCAACAACCCATATGAAAATTTCATCGAATCTTCGACAACCAATGTGAATATGTCATTGGATGTAGTTCGTTGGATCCATGGCATGTTCGTCGGAATGTCAACACTAGGATTCAGATGTTCGATGGACTCTATATTTTAGAGCTTCAACAAGGTCATCAGATTGGAAGGATATTCGATGACAACTACCACTCCTTTTCTGTCGGAAAACCGATGAGAAACTATAGATTAATAAAAAAAATAACCTAGGGAGTCCGTCCATCCATAGCTGTAGAAATTGGTGCAATACAAGTAGGACATATGTTACAATCTATTTGATACTGAGCTCCAGAAAGCTCATTTCATCATGTCCTAAAGCATGCTAAAGTCCTGATGAAATATATTTCAAAACTAAATATCACATTTAACTTAGAAAACACTGTAATTGTGACAAGATGATTATCAAACCACATATACTCACATGAAACCGAACGATCAAACCCTAAAAGTAGAGATATATACACAAGGGATCATAATTCATATCTAGAATGTGATTTCATTGCTAAAGTTAGATTATGTAACAAGGGAAATCCCAGTAACAAAAGTTGAATTTTTAAGCCATTATAGTGCAAGGATGAGAGAATATACAGATCCGAACCTTACATACGCTTACAGAATGACTTTGAGTTTTCAAGAAAGGGCTTGTCTTAGAGGATGTGTAGACATACTCTATACTAGACACTCCAACAAGAATTCCCAAATCAAGACCTCATCTAACAGTAGAATTCTAAGAGAAATATGGAACACATGAAAGTGGACTTATAGTATCTCTATTTCTAATATTCCAAGATCACTTCTAGTGTGAGGAAGAGAGCATACACGAGTGATATTGAATTAAATACTCAATATGCACAACTTAGTTCAATTCTATTTTAACTCAACTAGGGTTGCATATAGCATAAAGTTGACAACAAACACAAAGATGAACCTTACAGTCTATTACAAAATGACTCGGAGCTTTCAAGAAAGGGAATCTCAAAGGACTTTTATACAAAATCCATACTAGACACGCCGACCCCGAAT
Organism: Pseudotsuga menziesii; assembly: GCA_001517045.1. Lineage (NCBI taxonomy): Eukaryota > Viridiplantae > Streptophyta > Pinopsida > Pinales > Pinaceae > Pseudotsuga > Pseudotsuga menziesii. The sequence goes on from LPNX010430165.1 coordinate 353,867, forward strand.
GCGAAAATGAATGAGGTGAACTTTCTTATATATATTTTACATCTAATATTTGGTAAACACAAATTGGTTATTGTAAGTCGAAAGTAAATGAAAAATCACTTGACTAATTGGTGAGTATGAGATCCAGGGCATGTTGGGAGTACCAAATGTTCTATCATCCCTTAAAGTATTTTGACATGTGGGGACCTGAGATTTCCATATCTGGTCAATACAACTTTTAGTACATAGATCAATATGACATTCGACCTAAGAAACTTTTTCTAATACTAGTGACACCATTGTCAACCACCAAGACATCACATATAGAAATTTGAGTGAATAGTGTACCCATAGACACAAATAAAAATAATAACAAAGATTATCCATATGGCCCTCTTTGCTTCCACAAAGATATACATATCTCAATCTATGCTAGAAACATCATGTGGGTATCCTTCATATGGATGTATATTACTCAGATCACCATAATACCACTTGTCGTCAATGTTATCATGAATTAGGTCTTCATCTAGGAATTTGGAAGCCATAGGTGGTAGTATTTAATATCATTTGTAGAAAGGAATATGCTCCATGCTGGGAAGTACTCATCTTGCAAAAAGAAATTCGTTCATATCTTCCTCTAATTGCAAATATTTTTCTCCATCCTAAGGATCCTATGTTATTAACTCAAGACTACATCTTTTATATTTAAATTCAAATCCAAACTAAAGATGGATATATTTTCCTTTAGTTAATTATTATTGCATCATAGCAATAAAATGGAACTTGATGTAATAATAAATACTAATATCACTTCAGCACATTTTCTCCATGAATAAACTAAACCAAGGTGACCAGTCGAATGGAACTAGAAATAAAATTTTCATAATAATCCAACGGTCAAAACATACTAAGTATTCTTGAGTGTCACAAGCCCATTTTCCTCAATTCTAGATACATAGAAATTGTTTGAATGCTTGAAATAGTCTTTAGTGGTAACATGACTAACCTAATTTTTCCATTTTTCTATAGTTCCATGGATTTAAATATAGATATTTGTTATTCTAGAAAGGAAGTCCAAACAATAACGAACTTCATACTAACCTTAAAATTCTTCAAGCCATTTTTCCTTGGATGATGAACACTCTTTTGGTTCTTTGTTTAACATTTTAAAGTATACCTTAACCTTCTTGAGTGTCAATATTTTCAATAGTGAAATCAAATCCATCCATCCAAAGTATCCAATGCAATATCTTGTGATTTCCTTGTTCAAACAATATTTTTTTTTATCTAGGGTATCTTTCATGTTCTTTAAATTAATTCTAACAAAAAAGCACATAGGATTTAGAAATATATTGAACCAGTTAATTCCTTGCTTGAGTGCTTGCATTTATTTGTGAGATGAAGAATAATTTTGTTTTCTTTCTGAGAATGACACATAACCATAAATACATACTTCTTCTCTCTTAGGATGCTTTTGTAACAAAACTGCTACCCATATTTCATTAGATGAATATGTTTCAATTATGAATGGCATGTCATCTTTTGAAAGAGTTAAAGAAAGGAGGTTCTAGACCTTCTACTTTATTATTTGTACAACCCTTGTCATATTGTCATCCCATGAAATTGTTTTCTTTTTCAATTTGGCTTGTATACAATAACATTAGCAACTTTCTTTTTGTAGAAATATCTAATGTAATTTGAAGCACCTAAAAATATATGCAACTGGGTCCTATCTAAAATATGATCTAGAAATTCTACCAAAGCTTTTGATACATGATCTTTAAGTTCAAATTTAGCATATGAAACTATAAGATCAAGATATTCAATCTTGGTTTTAGCAAACTCAATCTTAGTCTTGGAAAAAGATACTCCATGTTAATAGATTGAAAATATTTTAATTGATCTGGTGTTATTCATTGAGCATATAAGGATAACTGAAGGTGTACAACCTACACATAAAGGAAAACAACAACAACAATGTACGTACTATATGTCTTACTTCCACTTCTCCTTTTCGATGTGCTCTGGATACTCTCTTGATGTTTAAACAAAAGAAATGTTGTCATTTAGGTTATTATATATTTATAACTATGATTTCATTTGTATAATAAAACATTAAACATGTTGTATATGGAAAAAAATGAATATATAATTGTCCATGGGTAACCAAAATTTGTGAGTGGGGAAAGAAAGATCACATCATTCTGTGTAGTACATCAATAGAGTGCACTATGTGTCATCATTCTAATTCATTATACCCTAATTTTGAGATTTTTTGTATGGAAATTTAGTGCATAAGGTTCAGGTTTATCTTTATTTGTATGCTAGACATCAAGTTGCTTTAAGAAATGTGGAGTTTATATCTTGAAATATTATTACCATTAATTTAAAAGGGATAAGTTGAAATTTATCAAACATCTAAAAGGTAAATGTATACACTTCATTCCCAACACATGTTAATGTTCCATGATTTTACTATACAAAGATATGAAGCTCAAAGAAATCTAGAATATATGGATGGAGGATCAGATACAACCAGGAGAAAGAACTTGATGAGTCTCTAGAGTGAAACTTTTGCTATTGGTTGACATGCAAAACTACCAATGTTTACCATCTCCAAATAATGCTTATACAACTAGAACCTAACCATATTGTAATATTATATTTTATCCACTCAACATCAATAGTAAAGGGACATGCCAAATGTTTGAAACATCATATATAGTGACAATGTTCCCACCCTGTAACAATACAACAAAATCATGTCCCGAGTATCCAATGGCATTCATAGGATTTAAATATATTTAAATTATCCCTTATGAAATGTACAAGTATCACTTACTGGAACACGACAAAGCTGTGATAACTTTTCCTTAATATTCTCTTCCAAGGCCTATCCAAAACAATAGTTAACATTCTGTTCTGAACCCATCCAAATAATTTGGGTTTAAAATTCAGTACAAATAAAATAGAAGAATTATACCTTAGCGTTGTGACAGGCTAGAATATTGGGTGTCAAACCTAATCCTCAAAGTTCTCGGACACCATGCTACATTGGCTTGGTTTTCTATAGTGAACAAAATTAAAAAACAATACACCAGATTTAATATTGCACTAACAAGAAATAGCTTTGTTTCTAGGGACACTTTTTCATGCATGAACAAAATAATTTACAAGTTTGCAAAAGGGGAAAAAATGAAATAAGATTTGCTTATATAATCGGCATCTAGATAACATTGTTGACCACCTGCTCACCAACAACACCTAAAACAGGTACAAGGATCACATGGACTAGACAAAAATTTCCTGGGCCTGCAAAATCCGCAAGGGCATAGTGCAGTTAGTCTAATAATGAATTTTGCATGAAAAGGTAATTTTCTCCAGTGGTATAATTCCATTGAAACTCAAAAGAAGGGAATGTGTCAAAGGAAACACACCAACACGATAGCAAATTTGACACAAAGCCTCAATAAATGACATTGATTCAATGTCCCCTGAACCCAAAGTGCATATCAGTTTTGCATCTGTCATAATATCTATGGGGTATAATAAGTACCTATACTGAAGCAAAACCAGCATAGGCCCTGAGAAGTAGAAGTAGCGTAACCTATATAGGAAGGAAGAAGGAATAAATTCAACCACAATCTGACAGTGGGCATAACAAGGAGTAAAGATAGCGGAAACTAAAAATACTACAACCCAAAAAAGAAAGTTGTCCTTACACACTATTCCCCACAACTCAATGACACATACATCAATAGGTCCTTCACTTCCATCCATAGAAATAAGAGAAACACTTTCAATCCACTCCTGAATGGCGTCTTTGATATGTGGAACCACCTATATTCCACAATAAATGAATTGAATGCACATAAAAAACTTGCAGAAACTATATTATTATTGATGCTAGAACAAATCTCATTGTATCTCAAATAAGCACACAAAATGATCCACTACAACTTGTTTTTTAAAGGGTCAAGTCAAGGTGGGTTAAAATGAAACTCCACAATTATGCACTAGAAACCTAGACTATTGACAGGATAGTAGCATCCAAGACCTTATGGACCCAAGCACATATATTGAGGAGGAGAATGGGAGATTACTTACAACATTGGTACATATCAGAGTAGCATTGGGTATATTATAGGGAATTGGACACACAATTAGAGAAATGACTTACATAAGGGAACTTGAACACCAAGACACCATGGAAGAGGGAGTGTAGGACTAACACCCTATTGGAGACCAAACCATCTTGGAGGAGGGTAATTGATCCGAAGATCTTGACTTGGAGTGAATCTCACTTTTTGGGTTGGACAAAACCCTAGTTTGACATGCACATCCTTGGATTGTAAGTGCTCCATGTGGGTTCTCCATGCTGGTTACTTGTAGGTAAACTTGTCCTTATTTTATGTTAACCTCCCTCACCTACTTGCATATATAAGGGAGGAGATATATCTCATATGTATTCATAATTTGTACCCTTCATGGTACTTGTCTTGGAGACTTAGGATTCATGTGGAAAACTTAGGAGAAGACAAGGGATGATAAATGTCTTAGATGTTCTTGGAGAGCTTGCTCATTTGTGATGTTAGGATTTTTATTGTGATGACTAAGTTTTGTGTTATACATGTAAACCCTAGAGAATAATACACCAGTTCCGATGATGGTTATTATGTATCTTGTTGTAACACTAAGGTTTCTACCCTAGTATAAGACATGGAGAGTAGATTTAACACCTTGTATGTTTTTTGGATATTTATTGTTATGGTATGTAAGGCTAGGAAAATATCATAGAGTTCTTGTGTTCTTGATGCTACATGGAAGTCTTGATTGTATGATGATGTAAGAGTGGAAGAATTAGGGTTTGAGGATTCAAACCATAGGGCATGAAAGTATATTTGGATTCCAACACTAGATTTTTCTTTCCACATACGTATATGATTTAACATGGCTAGGGTGTGAAAACTTTGAGGAATACAACCATGCTAATGTGGAGCGTTTGTGACACAATATTGTTTTTGAAGCTAAGGATGACTTGTTAAGGTTGGTGCTTTCTAGTTGGAGATATTTGGTGGTGGCTAGGGTCTTCATGATTTCCCTAGCGAGGGTTTTGGAGAGGTTGAAAAATTGTACCATATTTGTGAAAAAGTTGTGGCATGTACATGTACTTAATTATGACAAACTAATATATGAAGTTTTCATCTATCCAATACCAATGTAATTGCATATTTGATTTTCATCTTTCATTGTCTTCTTGATTAAGTAATTTTAAAAACTTATTGTTCATGCTAATTTGACATATTAAGGGTTGAAATTGTTGAGTGATTTGACAAACACCTTAAAGATAATAAGGCATACTTAATATTGTAAATATACAATAATTAAAGTGATTTAAAATATGGTTTAGCTTTAGAAAAGTGTGCCTAAAATACCTGAAACTTGTTGGCATACATTTCATATCCTTACTCTTGTAATTCATAGTGGATTGGGGTTGATGTAAAGTGAAATATCGTCCATAGTTTTCTACTATAATTTATATTCAAGATCATCTGAAGGTTGAATATTCATGAGAATTGAATATGAGAAACCTTTGGGGAGAAGTGAAATTTAAAAATCACATTAAAAGTTAGAATTCCCAAATTTATACAAGTTAGCATGAATTTGCACTAAGAAATGTTCCACCTATGGGTACAATGGCCTTTGTTAAACCAACCTCCTTGTCCTGGGAAAAAATGCCCATGTCAATTCATGCTTCTTTCTCCAAAATGTGCATCTTTCCAATGCAAGTAATTTCCATTTTGTATGTTTTTTTCTTTACTATTTTGGCCACAAAATACCACTATGACATCAAATTTTCCTTGTAAAGAATTTCACCAACATGATCCAAAAAATTTCACCACAAGATTGTGTGAAAGAAATGACCTTAAATTTCCATAAAATTATAGAATACTTCATGGAGATTGGTAATGGACCCAAGCACATATATTGAGGAGGAGAATGGGAGCTTACTGACGACATTGGCACATATCAAAGTAGCATTTGGTATATGAGAGGGCATTGGACACACAATTAGAGAAACGAATTACACAAGGGAACTTGGACACCAAGACAACATGGAAGAGGGAGTGTAGGAGTAACACCCTATTGGATACCAAACCATCTTGGAAGAGGGTAATTGATCCCACTATCTTGACTTGGAGGGAATCTCACTTTTGGGGCTGGACAAAACCCTATTTTGACATGCACAACCTTGGATTGTAGAGTGCTCCATATGGGTTCTCCATGTTGGTTACTTGTAGGGAAAGTTGTTCTTATTTTATGTTATTCTCCCTCACCTACTTGCATATATAAGGGAGGAGAAATATCTCATATTCATGGCATCATTTGTACCCTTCATGGTACTTGTATTGGATACTTGGGGTTCATGTGGAAACCTTAGGAGAAACAAGGGATGATAAACATCTTAGATGGTCTTGGAGAGTTTGCTCTTTTGTGATGTTAGGTTTTTTTTTTGTGATAACTAAGGTTTTTTTTATACATGCAAACCCTAGAGAAGAATACGCCATTACTGATGATGGTTATTATGTATCTTGTTGTAACACTAAGTTTTCTACCCTAGTAGAAGACATGGAGAGTATATTTAACACCTTGTATGTTTTTGGACCTTTATTCTTATGGTATGTAAGGATAGGAACATATCATAGAGTTATTGTATTCTTGATGCTACATGGAAGTATTGATGCTTATGATGATGTAATAGTGGAAGGATTAGGGTTTGAGGATTCAAACCCTAGGACAGGAAAGTATATTTGGATGCCAACACTAGATTTTTCTTTACACATACATATATGATTTAACATGGCTAGGGTGTGAAAAAACTAAGGAAGACAACCATGCTAATGTAGAGAGTTTGTGACAAAATATTGTTGTTGAATCCAAGGAGGACTTGTTAATGTTGGTGCTTGCTAGTTGGAGCTATATGGTGGTGGCTAGGGTTTTCATGATTTCCCTAGCGAGGGTTTCAGAGAAGTTGAAAAATTGTACCATCTTTGTGAAAATGTTGTGGCATGTAAATGTACTTAATTATGACAAACTCGTATATGAAATTTTCATCTATCCAATACCAATGTAATTTCATATTTGATTTTCATCTTTCATTTTCTTCTTGATTAAGTAATTTTAAACACTTATTTTTCATGCGAATTTGACATATTAAGGGTTGAAATTGTTGAGTGATTTGACAAACACCTTAAAGATAATAAGGCATACTTAATATTGTAAATATACAATAATTAAAGTGATTTAAAAAATGGTTTAGCTTTAGAAAAGTGTGCCTAAAATACCTGAAACTTGTTGGCATACATTTGATATCCTTGCTCTTGCAATTCATAGTGGATTGGGGTTGATGTAAAGTGAAATATCCTCCATAGTTTTCTACTATAATTTATATTCAAGATCATCCAATGGTTGAATATTCATAAGAATTGAATATGGGAAACCTTTGGCGAGAAGTGAAATTTGAAAATTACATTAAAAGTTAGAATTCCCAAATTTATACACGTTAGCATGAATTTGCACTAAGAAATGTTCCTCCTATGGGTACAATGGTCTTTGTTAAACCTTCCTCCTTGTCCTAGGAAAACATGCCCATGTCAATTCATGCTTCTTTCTCCAGAATGTGCATCTTTCCAATGCAATTAATTTCCATTTTGTATGTTTTTTTCTTTACTATTTTGGCCACAAAATACCACTATGACATCAAATTTTCCTTGTAAAAAATTTCACCAACATCATCCAAAAAATTCCACCACAAGCTTGTGTGCAAGAAATGACCTTAAATTGCCATAAAATTATAGCATACTTCATGGAGGTTGGTTATGGACCCAAGCACATATATTGAGGAGGAGAATGGGAGCTTACTGACGACATTGGTACATATCAGAGTAGCATTGGGTATATGGGAGGGCATTGGACACACAATTAGAGCAACGAATTACACAAGGGAAATTGGACACCAAGAAAACATGGAAGAGGGAGTGTAGGAGTAAAATCCTATTGGAGACCAAACCATATTGGAGGAGGGTAATTGATCCCACTATCTTGACTTGGAGGGAATCTCACTTTCGGGGTTGGACAAAACCCTAGTTTGACATGCACAACCTTGGATTGTAGAGTGCTCCATATGGGTTCTACATGTTGGTTACTTGTAGGAAAACTTGTTCTTATTTATGTTATCCTCCCTCACCTACATGCATATATAAGAGAGGAGAAATATCTCATATTCATTCATCATTTGTACCCTTCATGGTACTTGTCTTGGAGACATAGGGTTCATGTGGAAACCTTAGGAGAATACAAGGGATGATAAACGTCTTCGATGTTCTTGGAGAGCTTGCTCATTTGTGATATTAGGTTTTTTTTGTGATGACTAAGGTTTTTTTTATACATGCAAAACCTAAAGAAGAAAACACCATTTTCGATGATGGTTATTATGTATATTGTTGTAACACTAAGGTTTCTACCCTAGTAGAAGACATGGAGAGTAGATTTAACACCTTGTATGTTTTTGTATCTTTATTTTTATGGTGTGTAAGGCTAGGAAAATATCATAGAGTTATTGTATTCTTGATGCTACGTGGAAGTCTTGATGCTTATGATGATGTAAGGGTCGAAGAATTAGGGTTTGAGGATTCAAACCTGAGGACAAGATTCCATAGAGTAATGAGGTTCTTTATAACCTAGCATGGGGGATATGTCATATAATGTAAATTATGTGACACCAAATTTTTTACCTCGAAATACTTGGTTCAATATGTTTGGTTAGGAAAACAACCAATATGGCCAAATATAAGGCCAATACTTGGAAAATCTAAATGTTTTCCACCCTTTATGCAAAAAGAATGGCTTGATGAGGGTTATGTAAGAAACATTCTTTGCTACTGAATATTTTTTCTTTGTTCCATTTAGAAGGGAAAATTTTGAGATATGGTTCCATATTAATCTAAAGTTGGCACAACTATGAAAAATATAATGTTCTTACTATTTTCCTTAAGCTTGTAGGCTTATTTCCTATACTATTTATAAAAAAAAATTGTTGCAACTTACCTTGATTTGTGGAGCTTCACACTATCTTCTTCCGCTTTACCTTTCAAAACATCATTCAACATACTACAAATATTTTCCTGTTGCAATAATTTCATGTTAGGATCTGTCAAATAAATATTTTCCTGTTTATGAAAATAACAAAATGAAGCGAAATAAATACAATACTATTAAAATGTAAATTACAATACTATTCAACTATTCAAGTAAATTAATTGGTAATAATAGATCACCTAAGGAAACATGGAGAACCACAACACTATGTTTATAAGGCCATTGTGTTGGAGACATTTACTTAACATTCACACTTAATTTGGTCAATTTGTCCTTGTTAAACCACTATACTAAGTTTTATTAACTTAATTGGCATCAGATGTGCACACTATGACATCAACATGAGAACACCCACACCTACCTTCAGTCAAGGAGGCCAACTAAGCCTTCTCCTTCATTCGAGGAGGCTAACTAGGCTTCCTCCTTCAAACAAGGAGCCCTCTGGGGGTGATATGAGTGTCATAGATGCACCTAATTGCTAACTGATGGTTACAATCAGTTAAGATAAGTGGTGAAGGTGCCTCCATTCATTATATTGATTATTTTTATTAATATTTATGAACTGGAGTCAACTAGGGCGCCTCCAACCACCTCTGATGACCAGTTTGAGTTCAGTTAACCTCATCGGGGTTCATTGGAGTTAATGATGTGCTACCACTTGTTAGTTGGCATGCAGTGACATGTATCTGAGCTAATTTTAGTTAGACTTAGTCATCCATTACACTCCGACTTCAATTAGGACTCAGTTGAGTCAATCAAGACTTGATCAGTTGGTTAACTAGGCGTGTTTACTGTGGCTTACATTCAGTTAATCTACACCCATTCATTCAATTCAAATGACCTCCTTGGGAATTCGAATTTTCTTGGAATTCATGCATATTGCATGATCATTGTATTGTATTATTCATTCTTCTTTTGATTATACAGAGCCGCTACTTCCATAATGGTGCCAATTTTATGCTTAATTGTTTAAAATCTTCTGTGAGACTGTGTTTTAGTCCCTAGATATTACTGTGACAGATTAATATGGTATCAGAGCTCATGGCAGGATAAAGATCAGATCTCTCAAAAACATGGTTTTTGACATATCTTACATGAAAAATTGAGTAAAAGCTCAAAAATACAGCACTACACCAGAAGCCAAGGCTTACCACTTAATACCCCAAGTTAAGGAATTGTTGGTCAAGCTTGCTTGATCAACTATGATGGGTGTGATGAAATCCTAAATTGTGCAGGCTATTCAACCTTACTGTTCCCCCTTTGTTGTGATTTACAGGTTTTAATAGGTGAAAAGAATTCGCTACATCAGTTTGAGATGGCTTCTTCCGTTGAACCCTTGACTCTGTTCAATTTCCATTCATGGAAACGAGATATGGAGATCCAGCTACATGCCAGAGGACTCTACCGGGTCACTATGGACACTGAAGAAGAGCCTACTCATGTGATAGACAAATCTAGATTCTTGAACAAGAAAGATGAAGCATTCGGATTCTTGTGCCTCTCTATTTCTCGGGATCTTCTTTTCCGTCTCTCGGGATTGAAGACTCCAAAGGAAATTTGGGACAAATTGGACACCCTGTATGGAAAGAAATATGATTTAAGAGTTTACTATATTGAAAACAAGTTGATGTCTCTCCAACCTTCCAATTTCGAGACCTTAAATGATTTTTTCACAAAGTTCAAGCACATTGTCTTACTGTTGAAGTAGTGTAAGGTGGAGAAGGAGGATGATCAACTCATCCTCACCATACTCTCCAAAATTGCATCCAATTATTCGGTGTTTGTCTCTACATTTCATGCAGGGAAGCTCACAACCCTTGGATGGAAGATGCCTTCACTCAATGCCTTCATTGAGTCCCTAACAAGTGAACATGATAATATTGTCTCTATGGGGATCATCAGATCCTCCCGTGATCAAGCCCTCTATGTCTCAGGGCCCAAAGATCTGAAGGGTAAAGGAAAGCATCAAAAGAAACCAAAAACCAAATTCAAAGCTCCTAAGCCTAAAGTTGAAAAGCAGTCGCATGAAGAGCCTTTCAACTCAAAGAAGAACAAAAGTAAAGGGCATCATGGAAAGGAAAACGTCAAGTGTTCATACTACAGGAAGGGATTCCACCCTGAACATGCCTGCATGAAAAATAAACTTAATGAATCTACTTCTCTTCTTGAGAAAAATCACATCAATATTTTGGAAAGATTTCGGAGGAGAGACCAGCAGGATCGGGAACCACAGCATCAAAGAGGTCATGCTCTTATGGCAGGCACTTCGAAGTCCAAAGCACTCTTGATAGATTATGGAGCTTGGAATCACATGATGGCTAAAAGAGGTTCTTTCTCATATTTGGAGACTGGAAAATCCATTCCCATCCACATGGGAGATGACTCCACAATCATATCTAAAGGACAAGGCACTGTAGATCTTGAGCATGGTTATTTTTCCAATGTTCTGTATGTACCATCTTTTGCGTCAAAAATCCTAAGTGTTTATCAAATGACACATACGGGAGTGCCCAAGAGAGTCTCCTTTAGGCCAGATGATGTAGAGATCATAGAACTTGCATCCGAAAAAATTGTAGCAAAAGGCCTTGCAAACCATCATGCAAAAGCCTACGAGTTCTAACATTTTATGGTGGATGCAAAGCCCACTGCATTGATGACTCATGGAAATGAGGTTAGTAGACTGTGGCATGAGAGGTTCAGCCACTTGAACTTTAAATAATTGCAGCAATTACAGAAGAATTCTATGGTTGAAGGCCTCACGGTCATCAAAGCTACCACCAAAATTTGCAAGGGCTGTGTTGTTGGCAAGCACCTTGAGCATAAGTTCGATCGAGGGGAGGCAAGCCAAGCATCATGCATCTTGGGACTAATACATTATGATATCAGTGGTCCCATGTCTATCACATCCATGAATGGATCAAGGTACGTTCTCACTTTCATTGATGACTTTTCCAGATACACATGGGTCTTTTTTATCAAAAAGAAGTCAGAAGTCTTGGAAAAATTCACTGAATTGAAGGATTTGATTGAGAATGCATCTGGAAAAAAGATCAAGATTTTGAGATCTGATAATGACAGGGATTATATCAGTAATGCATTATTGCATATATGTTCCCAAAGTGGTATTCATATCTAGCATTCAGATCTAGCATAAGAATCATGATATTCATTGGAAGGAAGCCAAGAGGATCCTCCAGTATATTCAGGGAACCAAAACATACAACATTCACTATGCTACAGAGATCGAGCTAGAGATGGTTGGTTACATTGAATCCAATTGGGCAGGTGAATCTATTGATCGGAATTCTAATTCCAGATATGTCTTCATGTTTGGTGGTGGCCCCATTTTCTGGTCTGGAAAAAATCAAGACACCATAGCATTGTTTTAAGCAGAGGCCGAGTACTGAGGAGCGGTGAATGCTTGCATCCAAGCTGTTTGGTTGCAAGGAATTATTTCAGATTTTGATCTTGGTAGTACTTTGTCCACTGTCCTCTTTTGTGACAATCAAAGTTCTATTAAGATATCCATATATCCAGTTACCAGGTAGAGGACCAAGCATGTAGAGATACACATGCACTATATCAAAGAATTAGTGCATGATAGGACCATCATTCTGCAATACTACCCCACTAATGAGCAAATTGCAGACATCTTCACCAAGATATTTTCAGAAAATAAGTTCACTTACCTCCATTCACTGTTGGGGGTGAGTTCATCAGGGTGATCAGACTACTTTTAGTGTTCAACTTGAGGGGGGGGGGGGGGGGGGGGTTCCCACTGGGTTTTACCTCTTTTCCTCACTTAGATTTATTTTTGAGCATTGTTTGAGTTGCATTACTGTACAGGGTGACCTATGGCCTTTATTGCCGAGGCCCTAGCATTTCATGCACTTTATTTTACCTCTCCTAAGTCTAGCTTAAGGGGGGGTGTTGGATAAATTTACCCAACATGCACACTTAGTTTGGTCAATTTGTCCTTCTTAAACCATTATCCTCAGTTTTATTGACTTAATCGGCATCAAATGAGCACACTATGTGCTACAACTGATTTTACCACACATGGTTGATCACACTTGCATGTCCTTCCCTGTCCCTCTACAAACGCTTTGGACCCCATGGACCATTATTGTACCTTTGATGTTTCCAAGATCATCCCTAAAAAAACCTATTATTTGTTGTACGTGACTTTTAATCCCTTTCTCTTGTATATACGCGAATATTACCCTTAAACCCACGTACATCGGGATGTGTGCATAAGTCCAAATACTTTTAGAGTTTTACTTGATGTGGATCCGAGTCACTTGTCTCTTGGCCTTCCATATGCCTTGAGATCACTCGGATTTGACCTTAAATTACCCCATTGAAGAACTATATAAGGAACCCCTTGGATACATTGAAGAGAAGGAATTGAAGAGCAAGAAATCTATAGTCCATTGTTGTCGTAGCTTGCTTGTACTTGAGTCTGCATCCCTTTGTCCCTTGGAGCACTTAGTGTTCTTCCCAATCTTTCCTTTGCTTGTGAGATTGCTATTGAGAGATGGAGGATTGAGGTGGTGGAGGCCCAGGTGGAGGACTTGGTTTCTCTGGTTCACAGACGTGCTGACAGAGGTTGTCACTTATGTAATCTCTGATTATATTAATAGAAATATCTTTTCCTGTCCAATAATGTGAATTTAAATGAATATTGTATCCATGTATGCTTGCCTTGTTTACTGTTGTTGAGAGTAAATTTCTAAAGCAAGCAGGATTGGAAAAAGCTCAACGGGGATCTACTTCAACCGTCCGAAATAAGGTATGATTCGAGATCCTTTAGTGTTAGATGTTTTATTTCTCTTGCATATTGGGAAGGGATTGATTTCTGTGGTTTCTTTGTTTGTTGTGGTACACCCCAAGCCATAGGAATTTTTCTCCGTAACAGAATTGGCGGCCATACTGGGGAGGTTCCTAGTTGTTTTTCTTTGGGTTTTTTTTTTCGGCATTAAATGTGCTTGAATTGCTCTGATTTCACTGTTTCTGTGTCGCGTCTGGGGGCATGATTGCTGAGTAGTGTCCCATAGGAGTAAATTTTGTTTTAGCTTGTTACCTTATTTTTCTATCTTTTTCTTCCTATACGTGGGTTTTTCTTTCACAGTCGCATGTACATGCGGGTTTTCCTCGAATAGTCCCGTATGTATGTAGGTTTACTGAGAACAGTCATGTATGCCCTAATTTTTTTCTTTTTTGGGAAGATTAAGTGTTGCTGGGTGAGTTTGGATGATTGTTTAATCTTCTTTCATGCTTCTAGAGTCTGTATCTACCCTCTATTTCTGACCAGAGACTCTTTTTTATTTGATTTTTTAAAATTTTCTTGTTATTTCATTTTCTACTTTTTGTTTTGAGATTAGTGCATTAGGTCTCTTTTACCTTGGTGCTTTGCTTGGATGCTGTCTGTGAGTGGTTGCAGAGTCAAAGGCTGGTAGAGTCATATTTTTTCTTTTTATCTCATTTAATTCAAAAATACAAAAACATTTTTCTTTTTGCATAGTTATGCATTGTTTTCATTTTGCATTAGCATGGTACTTGCATTAGGTTTGCTTGGTGAATATTAGTCATATTTTCATATAGGAATGATTGCATATACATTTGAAGGAAAAAAATTTCACTTCACGTAGTAGCATACCCTATTTTTCATTCGACACAGTGCATTTGCATTGATTGTTAGGTGTGCATTTTACTTCTTTTTGTGTCATAACATCATTAGTTGCACGTCCATTTACCCTTTGAGTAATAAACCCAATTAAAATCAACACATAATAAAATGAATTACACTCTTTCCTTTTTAGGGTGCACCAATAAAACTAGGTTTTAGGGTCTTGGAATAGTTCATTCTGAGTTAATTCTCTAAGACCACTAAACAAAACAATTAGGTGTCTGTCCATGTGAGAGTGTGAAATCCTTTATAAAATTAGTGTTTCTCAGGATCCTCCTCTTACAAGGGATTTAAGCACGAGGCAGTGTGAGAAATCATGATTAGGATGACCCTTGGTTATGATTGATTAGCACAGGAGATATTTCCAGGATTATATTCGTATCTAGGGGCCTTTGAGGTATTGGCTAGTGCACCCATGGGGTACTAGTTGTGCTTTCAGGCTTCGAGATTTGTTACCCTGCCCATACGGTCAATCCCGCCTGTGACTGTCTGCTTGAGAATTTATTATATCGAGGTGACCTTAGTTCCCTTACCTAGGTTATCGAGGGGGTATTTGCAGAGGTTATTATGTAGGTGTCCTGGCCAGGTAGGGGTCGGACAGCATAGTCGTTATATGCGTTGAAGCTGAGGGCCACTATAATTGGTTATGAACCTCCACTTTCTATGTATGGGAGTTTCAAGCCTCTCCTAGGAGATACATACCTGCTTCATTCGAGAGCTCACATATCCTACCCTTGGTTTGCTTATGATTTGGATTTACATTTTTAGGTGTATGCACTGTGCATGCTAGTTTTCCTATGGTTTACATAATTAGATTGAGTCTTTTTATTTTTTGAGTCATTATGGATCAATAACGGCACCCTTCTGTTCTTGTCATTTAGTGGGACTTCCACCTTCCACGTCTCCTCCTCCTTTGAGAGTGAGAACTAGACAATCCGAGTGGACTACTTATCACTTTGATTCACACACCATGGGAGATCATGAGGATGATATTATAGAGATGTCTTCTCCACCTCACGAGGTTGGGGAGGAATATCCTACTAGCACATATGATCCTTCACATGAACAGACTTCACGACCTGTTTATGATCCCTCATTCACAGGTCGCCGGTATTGGTTTTCGGGCAATGAGACTCACTATGGACCCACAAGCACTAGTAATGTTAGATATGAAATACCTGATATCCCTGAGCCTGATACGTCATATCATGTCGAGTCATAAATTGACCCTCGCACTACACCTAGGGGAACTCCCGCTCTTTTCCATGTGGACAGGTTTGGGGGCACTAGTCACATTGCACCTTCCATCCATGTGGTGGAGGCGTCTTCACATGCTCCTCATAGGCCTAGTGTTGGTAATCCTATTTAGATACCAGGACCGAGACGAGTAAATATTGGGAACACCACTTACATTCCTTCACATGTCCCTTCATCTTCGAAACTCGTTCCTTCGAATGCGCTTTTAATGACTCATCCTCCCCCTAGCTCATGTGGGCCTTCAGGTTGTAATGTTGCTACTAGCCATGTTTGTTCTGCGACTGCTAACACGGTTGTATCTCAGAGCCAAGTACCTCTTGTTGCGTCAGTAGGTCATGTACTTGTTTATGGATCGTCTCATGTTCCACCTCGTGGATCTCCCAATATACCAAACTATGGACCTTCTCATGGTACATCTCATGGAACATCTTATGGAGCTTCTCATGGAAATTCTTATGGACTGCAGTATGGGAAAAAATACCAACCCTATGGGTATGGGTATCAACAACCCATTTACTCTTCTAATTATGGATTTGTAGCACCCCGTAATCAAGGTACCCCACATCACAATTCTTCCATGTAGCCCTGAATGGGTCAAATTGGAGGAGTTTATTATGTCCAAGGACATGGTATTTATAGCAATCAAACTTACATGAATCAAAACTACCAGGTGTTGAAATATTGTAACTTCAAAGAATATTCTATATGTATTTCTTTGTGGTCCCCGATGGTCCTACCGAGAGAACCACTTGTATTACTTTATACCCCGATGCTCCTAATCGGAAGAACTAATAAGAGTCATGAGGCAGTCCCCTCTAATTGTAAAGGTGGTTCATTAGCACCCCAGTGTGGTTACTTGAGCCTACATGTGTAACTCGAGTCTACATGATTAACTCGAGCCTACATGACAGATGAGTTGACTTAAGTGAACGGATGAATATAAATAGAGGTGTAGTGCCCCTCATTTGGAACACACACTCTCACTTGTGTAGCGCATTAGTGGAGAAGAGAAGAATAGCTGGAGAAGGAGGAGGATCAGGCTTTGATCTCCTTGTTGGTTTTACCTTTTATCTTTTTGGGAAATTTATATTGAGGAAGCTTTTGCTAGGTTTTTCCCTTTAGGGTTTTCCCAAGATAAATCTTGTGTTCCTTTTGTATGGTTGTCCTTGTCTATCTTTCAGTGATCCTGTTTATATGCTTTTGTTATGAATTTGAAATGAAATACTAATGATCTAGCTTAGCATATGAAAATTTAACATGGTATCAGAGCCACCCTGAAAGAATACATTGTGCAAAAGAAGGCAAGACTGACTCTCCATTGAAGGGCGCATCTTTCTGTCGAAGCGGAATTCGATTCCGAGCATTTTCAGTTTTGGTGTGGAAAATTAGGGATTTCTACATAAGAGAAATTTTTGAATGAGCCTAGCATAGGAATTTTAAAAATCAAATTTTAGAGACCTGGATCAATAAATTTGTTTGGGTGAAACTCTAGGAAAGTCAAACCCTAGTTTGACCCCGAGCTAGAAAAACCCTAAATACTAAAACTGCTAAGTTTTGGTACTTTCGCTATATTCAGCGATTGGAGAAGGATCAGGTGTTGAAAATTTTAGAGGCCTAATATAGAATCCCAATGTACATTGTGTCCAAAATTCAGCCTTAGATTCTATATATACTAGGAGATATGATCCCTCCAAGTTAGGGTTCCAGCCTCTTCCAGAATTCATCCCTAAATAGGACACCTGGGGAGAATTGCTATATATTGGGATACATAAGTCCAAATGGAATTCATGAAGATGTTCCAGAAATAGCACAGAATTTAATTTATATTATCCAAATATTATACTCAGAAGATGAAACTGTGACACATGGCATGCCGTACAACTTCGTTGTTCTGAACAGTCCTGTAACAAGTCACCTTGGGAAAAGGATCATAAATCGCAATTGGTGAAACCAAGTATGATGAAACCTATGGTGTTGGATCAAGGACATGTGACGATACTGCAGTGAGAAATTTCTGACATATAGGAGAATTAATTTCATAGATATCATAGAGACAGTGATAGGAATTTCTGCTGAAGAAATTAGAAAACTAGGGCTTCCTGTTCCGGGAGCTTCCCTCCACTGTTTTCAGAAAATGAGTACATTGGACAGCTCCATTTGAAGAGATATATCTTTCTATCCAGTCAGATCTAAAAGATTCCAAGTTTTGAAAATTACGGTTTCTCTGACAAGCCCTAGATCATCCAGCTCCGAAAACATGATGGACACCTCAAATCGGTAAGATCTAATCTTTTGCTATTTGAATTTGAGGTTCTCATTTCAAAGTGATCTATAACATCAGCTTGTTGATGAGCTTGATGAAGTTGATAACTTCCAAGCATGGAATTATTTGATCTCTCTGAAGAAAATGAATTGGACACCTACATGAGTAGAGAGGTTCCAGTTCTAAAGGGAGATGAGGCTCAAATCCTTACACAAGAAGAACTTGATCAAGGCCAAGAAGATCATTGTTGATTCAATCACGGATCAAATTGTACCACAAGTGTCTTCCCTAAAGACACCGAAGATGTTTTATTCCTTGATCAAGCTATTTGAAGATAAGAACTTAAATCAGAAGATGGCTTTGAGAAAATAGTTGAAGAATGTGAAGATCCAGAATGCAGAACAAGTTGAAGCGATAGAAGAAGAAGTGGAGAATGCAGAAGTGGTGATAGCCACCTTGAATGGCCTCCCAGGATCATGGGATTCATTCATGTGAAGAATGTATTCCAAAAGGAAGTAATTACTTTCAGCTCGACTCATAAGAAGAGAAGAAGAAGATGGGAGCAATTGAAGATCAAGCTCTCACCATTCAAAGAAGATCCCTCAAGCGATGAGGAATATGAAGAACTCAATTCTTGAAGAACCTTTTATTCATCTTATAATTTGGATAAGAAATGATGATTTCATGAATGAAGAAGATGATAAAGTAGAATGATCAAGATGGAGTCTACCCTTGAAACAAATAAAAGATAAGTATTCGATTGTCATTTCATGATATTGTTTTGTTATACATTTGATTATATTAAGTTGATGAGTTATGCATGATGGATTGTTTGCATTAATGACTGTATACTACTAATATGCATGTGATGGGTAAGTAGCTCATGGTGCTATACAACTCTCCATTGCTACTTATCAAACCTCTTTGCTGACATATTGGATTAGTGCACAATCTCAATGATGTCATGGTAGAGATGGAAGGCATCTAGAAAGTTTCTGTGAGATATGGATGAATGTTGTATTGGATAAATAGTTGCATGATGCATAAGAATTTGTCGTTATGCATATGACATAGTTCTAACCATGCAATTGGTGCATTTGAATTGTAGGAAAGGTCCTGTACAACCTCCTACAAGAAAAGAAGGATGAGACTTGTTCCGAAGAACAAGTGATGACAATTCAATAAACATGAATCTGAAGCTCCCAGGGTCAAAGACACCTTCAGAGAGCGGTAGATCCACCTCGAAGGATGAAGAACACCATGGGTATGAGAGATAACTCAAGATGAAGAAAAGAATGCTATGAAAGAAGCTATGATTAAATAATGATAGTTGTCATGAGGAATGATGTATACGATATGATTTTGAGACATAAAGGAAAGTATATAGTATCCTCCATATGGATCTACAAGAACAAGTGTACAAAGCAAGGTTCATGATTTGCCTCAGAAAGAATAGACTATGGCATGGCATACTCTATTGACCAGTATATATCAAGCATAGGACCACCTGTACAGAATGAAGAAGGAAGATAATACTCCACCTCAGGGGGAGTGGCTACAGAATATATCTGAGTTCGACACAGTACAACATGATGGACAACTTCCTGATGGATCGAGACTTTATCAAGAGTAAAGTGGGTTACAACCTTCAAAGTTGAATGCAAAAGACTAGGATATGTTGATGATCTGACAAGACGAACTCATGGAAGATGTTATGATGAAAGACTACTAGAATGATGTTTGGGATATAGTACTCAAACCAGAAAGCAAGAATGTGGTATCTTACAAATGGATTTGCAAGATAAAATATGTCGCTGATAGAAGTAAGGAAATACTTGTGGCTAGAGGTTTCTATAAGCAAGAGGGAATTAATTCTGAAGAGACACTTACTCCAGGAAGCAAGGTACACTTCCTTCAGAATTATGATGGTAGTTTCTCCCATGAGGAAGTAAAGACAATACTTCCTTAATGGTATGATTGCGGAAGAGTTTTACATCGAAAGGATTTGAAGTTGAAGACAGATGGACTCATAAATGTAAGTTAAAGAAGGCCCTCTATGGCATGAAGCAAGCTCCCAGAACTTGGTATGGAAGGATAGACAGTTTCCTGTCAATTATGGGCTTTACCAAGAGTAAAGCTGATCCTAACCTTTATCTCAAGGTTGTAGAAGATGAACTTGTCATTCTATTACTATATGTGGATGACTTATTCTTGACAGGGAATGAGAAACAGATCATGGAAAGCAAGAAGAAACTAGTAAAAGAATTTGAGATGAAAGACCTTGGGTTAATGCATTATTTCCTAGGTCTGGAAGTATGGCAAAGTTCAGAAGGAATCTTTCTCAACCAGGGAAATTATGTGGTAGAGATATTGAAGAGATTCAATATGTTGGGATGCAAAGTCATGGCCACACCCATGGACTCCAACCTGAAGCTATTAGCTGATGACTCATTAGTTAGTGGATGTGACTTACTATAGACAGATCATCGGGTCATTGATGTACTTAAAAAATACTAGACCAGACATTTTTTTTTGCTGTGAACACCTTAAGTCGATATCTTGTTCAACCAAGACGGGTTCACCTAGTAGCTGCAAAACATGTGATGAGATATCTGAAAGGGACTATAGACTTTGGTCTATACTATGATGGTAGCCATGAGTATAGATTGTATGGCTACACATATGAAGATTGGGCTGGAAGTATCTCAGATAGGAAAAGCACATTAGGTAGATGCTTTTGTTTGAGGTATGCTATGAGTTCATGGTTTAGCAGGAAACAATCCAGTGTTTCTCTTAGCACGGTTGAAGCAGAATACATAGCAGATTGCTCTACTAAGTTGTGAATCCATGTGGCTTTACAAGCTAATATCAGGTCTCTTTGACCTGAATATGGATACTACAATGATTCTATGTGATAACCATAGTTGTGATGACAAAGAACCCTGTGTTCCGACATAACACATAGAAATCCAGTATTTCTACATACAAGATAAGATGCAGATGATGATAATGTAGATGCAGATGATGGTGATTCAGTATTTCTATACTGAATATATAGATGATGATGATTTCAGTATTCCCATACTGAAGATATAGATGATGATGATTTCATTATTCCCATACTGAAGATATAGATGATATTTCAGTATTTACATACTTTAGATACAGATGATGGTGATTTCGTATTTCTATACTGAATATAGAGATGATGATGCTGTCAGTGTTCACATACTGGAGATACAGATAGTGATAGTTCAGTATTCACATACTGAAGATGTAGATGATGATGGTTTGGATGATGATGTACTGACGAAGCCTCTGCCTCGAGTAGAGTTCAAACACTTTTGAGGCAAGCTTGGTGTTGTTCGAAAAGACCTTCCTCGAAAGGGGGAGTAGTGATGTTGCAGTGGGATTGTATCATCCATGGGCATTTTCCCTAAAGTGATCCAGAGACCTCGGTCCTCGAGAATGAAGAGGGATTGTATCATCTTGGGACATCTATCCACAATAGATCCGGTGACCTCAGTCCTCAAGAATGTGGTGGGATTGTATCATCCCTGGGAACTTACCCTAAAGTGATCTAGAGACCTCGGTCTTCGAGAATGAAGAGGGATTGTATCATCCCAGGACATCTATCCATAATAGATCCGGTGACTTCGGTCTTCGAGAATGTGGTAGGATTGCATCATCCTTGGACATAGTCCTAAAGTGATAGGGATTGATTATCCCGTAATCAATCTGGTGGCTTCGGTCCTTGAGAATGTGGTAGGATTGCATCATCCTTGGACATAGTCCTAAAGTGATAAGGACTAATTCTCCCTTAATCAATCCAGTGGGGTCGGTCCTCGAGAATGTGGTAGGATTGCATCATCCTTGGACATAGTCCTAAAGTGATAGGGACTGATTCTCCCGTAATCAATCCAGTGGATTTGGTACTCGAGAATGTGGTAGGATTGCATCGTCCTTGGACATAGTCCTAAAGTGATAGGGACTGATTGTCCCATAATCAATCCCGTGGATTCGGTCCTCGAGAATGTGGTAGGATTGCATCGTCCTTGTACATAGTCCTAAAGTGATAAGGACTGATTCTCCCATAATCAATCCAGTGGCTTCGGTCCTCGAGAATGTGGTAGGATTGCATCATCCTTGGACTTCGTCCTAAAGTGATAGGGACTGATTCTCCCGTAATCAATCCGGTAACTTCAGTTGTCGAGAATGTGGTGGGATTGTATCATCCTTGGAATTTAAGTTCAAAAGTGATCCAAAGACTTTTTGTCTTTGAGTTGTGGTTTGCAGGTTGTTGCTGATGATGATGATGTCATACTGATCGAAAGATTAGAGTATGATGATGATGACATACTGATCAAGAGATCAGAGTATGATGATGATGTACTAATCGAAAGATCAGAATATGATGATGATGATGTTTCTATGATCGAAAGTTCAGAAGTTGCTGATGATGATGTTCTCTAATCGAAAGATTAAAATATGATGATGATGATGTTTTCTGATCGGAAGATCAGAAGTTGCTTATGATTATGATGTTGCTACTGATGATGATGTTTTCTGGTCGAAAGATTAGAATGCGATGATGATGATGATGTTTCTGATTGAAATATCAGAATGTGATTATTATGAGATCCTGATGATGATGATGTCGTATTATCAAAGTATGATGATGATGACGTACTGATCGAAAGATTAGAATATGATCATGAGTTGATGTTAGAGTATGATGATGTTCGATAGATGATGTTTCTGATCGAAAGATCAGAGGCTGATGATAATGATGATTCTGATTGAAAGATCAGAGTTTGATGATGATGATATTTTGATGTTGATATTTTGATGATGATGATGTTGATGTTTTCATGATTATGTTTCTGATCGAAAGATCAGAGTATGATGATGATGTTGTTGCTGATCGAAAGGCCAAAGTGCTAAAGAAGTTGTTGTTGATCGAAAGGACAAAGTGCTGAAGAAGATGTTGTTGATTGAAAGGTCAAAGTGTTGAAGATGATGTTGCTAATAGAAAGGTCAAAGTGCTGAAGATGATGTTGCTTATTGAAAGGTCAAAGTGCTGAATATGTTGCTGATCGAAAGTTCAAAGTGCTGAAGATGTTGCTGCTGATTGAAGAATCAAGATGCTGAAGATGTTGTTGATCGAAGCGGTCAAAGTACTGATGATGCTGAATACTAAAGATTGAAGATGAAGACTACATGATGTTGAAAAGCTTCCAATGATTTATAGATGTATCACACTGATGATGTTGATGATGTCCTCTATCTCTCTCTTATCATTGTTTTTGTTGATGTTGTTATAGAATACCCTTCTCGTTAAGGGGGAGTGTTGAAATATTGTAACTTCAAAAAATATTCTATATGTATTTCTTTGTGTTCCCCGATGGTCCTACCGGGAGAACCACTTGTATTAATTTGTACCCCCGATGCTCCTAATCAGAAGAACTAATAAGAGTCATGAGGTAGTCCCCTCTAATTGTAAAGGTGGGTCATTAGAACCCCAGTGTGGTTACTTGATCCTACATGTGTAACTCGAGCCTACATGACAGATGAGTTAACTTAAGTGAACGGATGAATATAAATAGAGGTGTAGTGCTCCTCATTTGGAACAAACACTCTCACTTGTGTAGCGCATTAGTGGAGAAGAGAAGAGTAGCTGGAGAAGGAGGAGGATCAGGATTTGATCTCCTTGTTGGTTTTACCTTTTATATTTTTGGGGCATTTATATTGAGGAAGCTTTTGCTAGGTTTTTCCCTTTAGGGTTTTCCCAGGATAAATATTTGTGTTCCTTTTGTATGGTTGTGCTTGTCTATCTTTCAGTGATCCTATTTATATGCTTTTGTTATGAATTTGAAATGAAATTCTAGTGATCTAGCTTATCATATGAAAATTTAACACCAGGGAGCATGGAATCAACCGACTCAACCTAGGCTCCCTTTCCTTGCGACATTGAAATTACCTGACTTATTGAGATTGATGAAAAATCCTGTGTCTCAACCCGGCATGGATGGCAGTCCCTACCAAGATTCCTTCAGACATTCCCAAGTTCAAAGGTAAGGCTGGTGAAGATCTTGGTGAGCATGTCACCACTTTCCACCTTTGTCTCTCTTCCAATTCCTTACATGACAATTCAATTCGTTTTAGGTTATTTCAATGCACCTTAACGGGTCCTACGGTGAAATGGTCTATAAAGTTACCCGGGGGGGTGGGGGGATTATGCTACATTTGATGATCTTGATATGAATTTCCTTAATCATTTCCATCTATCCATATGTTACAACATCGATACTGAACTCTTGTCGACCTTCCGGCAAGACAAAGCCACACACATTTCAAATCATATTCAAGAGTGGCGTAGATGGAAGTGATTAATCAAATCCATTATACCACCAAATTTTCTTCTTGAATGATTCCTCAAATCGTTGTTACCTTACATCACAAAGGATGTTTCTACATCTGAAGTTCAAAATGAGGAACAAGCTATCTTTAGGGCACAAGAGTTGGATTTGATCTATGCTCAATTCAGACTTTTGTATGAGATTATACCTAATGCTCCTAGATCCAATTTTAACCCCAAGGTCAAGCTTGGGCCACATGTCGATGGTATTGTGGGCTCTACAAGTACCAAACCTATGGACTCGGTTATGAAACAAGTAATCCAATTGTCAATTAATGATTCTGCGTCGGGACAAGCTACGAATTTGTCTCAACCTACCCAATTAGCGAGTGTACTTTCTGTGCAATCGTCAAACCTGAAAGGCAACCAGCAGCCTGGAAGGAATAAGAAAAAAGGAAAAAATAATCGTAAGGGTGGGAACAAGAACGAAAATGCTAATAATAATGACAAGAAGACTAATGTTGGGGGGGACAAGCAATCTAAACGTAAGGTGAAGTTTCCTTGCAAGTTGTGTAAGGACGACCACCTCACTCACTTGTGCCCTCGTATGGAGGATGCCTCAAAGTTCATAGCATAGGGCCCAGCTGTGTTTACTAATCCTTTACCCAATAATCAAAATATGAACTCGATGACCGTTGATCTTGGTTGTGCATCGGGTGAAAATCAAAATCCACCGGAGGCCACTAGTGGTCATGGTTGCATCAACATGGTGCATGCTGCTAAAGTTGTGACTCATGTAAAAGATTATGGTTCATCACAACTAGAACTTGGGAAAGAACCTTCCCCACCCGAGAGCCCTTTGTGAATCGAAAATACTACGGATAAACCTGAAGCTCCACCTCACATTCCTAAGGGAGTCTTAAAGCATTCAGGGCACAATCCTAATGCCCGAGCCACCCAGAACTATTCAGTTGTCGAGTATTTAGGCCAGACTCCCTGTGCGATGTCCACATTAGAAGTGCTTCAGACTTGTCCTCTATAGAGGACAACCTTGTTGTCTGCTCTTCAGGTTAGTGACGATAGCTCTTCTACCATGATCAAATTTAAAACCATGGGAGTACAGCCTCTCTTTCCTTACTACGTGTCTTTTTTTATTCATGTAAAGTGTCTTAGCAACACTGTCATGTGTATTGTCATTAATGAAGGAAATGCTACTTCCATGATGTCTTTGTTGTGTTGGAAGGGTTTGGGTTCTTCTACATTGTCTCAATCTGCCACTATGTTGATAGCTTTCAATGGTAGATCGTTTCGATAGCATGGGATTCTTCCTTCTCTAGAGGTCCAATTGGGAGGGAAGACTATCGCGATTGAGGTTGAGGTGGTTGATGCACCCCTTGACTACAATCTTTTACTGGGTAGTAATTGGATGTATAGTATGCAAGCCGTAGCTTCTTCCCTCTTTTGAGTGATATGCTTTCCGTTTGATGGGAATATTGTTACGATTGATCAAAATTCATTCCATAATCTGAGTGCCAATGCATCATCGAGAGCTTCTATCCCGACTATCGATCATTCTCAGCCGACAACTAGGAGTGTGGGCGTAGGTATGTATCCTTTTCTTATGGGAACTTTTAGCTGTCCTGAGCTCGTTCTTATGATTGGGTCTAGTTTTGGTGGGCTTCATCCTCGTCAAATTCGGTGTCTTTTCGCACTACCCATATGGAATATCCTTGGATTCTTCCTTCACCGAGTACTTCGAGTATTCCTATCGAGACAGACATGCAGTTGCCTGCAACAATGGTGGTGTATCAAGCGAATCTTGATTAGGTTGCAGAGCCTATTCCTTCCTCTTCACGGACAGAGGAGGAGGACCCGTACGTATTTCCTACATGGGAAATAGAGTCATCTCACTCACATGATTTACTCGATGATGTTTTTCCATCGAATGAAGTTATTCTTGAGGCCATGTATGGGGCTGGGAAGAGTTGTATCATCGATCATATTTTCTTCCTAAGCTCGATCGTATGGAGTGTGATGAATTTAGGGAGATTCTTAGCGAGAATATTGGTATCCCTGTGGTTCCATTAAGCTCTCCTGGTTATATGGCTTATGGAAACATGGCTAATTTGTCACCAACAATTCCTATCAATATTTCTCGTGATCCTGGCAAGGTTGAGAATGTCTACATTGGGGAGGGTTGTTCCCCCGATGAGATCAAGGAGTATACTGAGCCGTTTAAAGAGTTTCACGACATTTTTTGCTTGGTCATACGAAGAAATGTCGGGTGTAGACCCTCGTATTGTCAAACATGAGATCAAAACGTATCCGGATGAAAAACCGGTTCGAAAACGTTTGTGTGCAGTGAATCCTAGAAAAACACCCACCATTAAAGTTGAGATAGAGAAACTACTTAAAGTTGGTTTTATCTATCCCATTCCCTTGAAAAAGTGGGTTTCAAATCCCATTTTGGTGGATAAGAAGAAGGGAGTGATCTGCATATGCACTAATTTCCGTGACTTAAATCATGCTTGTCCTAAGGATAATTTCCCCACACCATTTATTGATCAGATTTTGGATGAGTGTGCGGGAAGTGAGGTATTTTCCTTTATGGATGGTTTTTCTGGATATAATCAGATTCAGATTAAGCTCTAGGATTAACACAATACCACATTTATTTGTCCTTGGGGTACTTTTGCATATCGAAAGATGCCCTTCCGCCTTAAAAACGACAAAGCTACATTTTAGCGGGCCATGACCTTAATATTTCACAGAATCTTAAATTGATTATCTAGGTATATTTGGATGATCTTTCTACTCACTCTCATTTGAGAGTACGTCATCCATATCATTTGAGATTAGTGTTCGAAAGATGTCGTCATTATCAAGTTCGTTTAAATCCTCATAAGTGCATCTTTTGCGTGACTATTGGTCATTTACTAGGATTCATCGTATCTAAGGAGGGTATAAGAGTCGATCCCTTAAAGGTTGAGGCAATACTCCAATTGTCTCCACCGCTTAATATTAGACACCTTCAATGTTTACAAGGCATGGCAAACTTCTTGCGAAGGTTCGTGGTTAATTTTTCCAACTTGACTAAAGGATTTATGCATCTTTTGAAGAAAGACACCCCTTTTTACTGAGATGAGTGAGCACATGAGTCTTTTGATGCTCTTAGGTGAGCCTTAGCAATGACCCCCGTGCTTAGTCCACCAAACTATAACCGTGATTTATTGATTTATGTGGCCACATCTATGGAGATGGTTGGTATGGTTTTGGTTCAGGAGGATGAGGAGCTCCATGAGCATGTCATATATTATTTGAGCCGAAACCTTATAGATGTGGAACTTCACTATTCCCATGTGGAGAAGCTATCCTTGGCCACCGTTCATGCGGTTCAGCATTTAAGAGATTACATTCTCCTTCGCCAAACCTTGGTCGTAGTTCACATCAATCCATTTCAATTCGTCTTCACTAGAAGGATGATTGGGCAAAAATATAATAAATGGATTGTGATTTTGCAAGAGTTTGATCTTGAATTCGTTTCGGAAAAATCGAAGAAATCGTTAATCTTTGTGGAGATTATATCCTATTTTCAAAGTTTGGAGGAGGAGGAGGAGGTTTATGATGATTCTATTGTTGATGAACATATTTTCCTTATCTCAACTATGGACTCTTGGTACGGGGATATCATCGTTTATTTTCAAACATTAAAGGTCCCTACTCACCTCTCATGGGATGAGCGATGACGATTATGTCATGTAGCTAAGAACTACCTTATAGTGGATTACACCTTGTACCACCATGAGGTAGATTCCATTTTGCGTCATTATTTAACCCATGATGAGGCTGAGGTTGTGCTGAATGATTGCCATGGAGGGGCGTATGGTGGTCATTTATCTGGGCTATCTACAGCCCAAAAAATCTTGAGAGCGGACTATTTTTGGCCTCCCATCTTCAAAGATTGCGTTAATGTGATCAAGAAGTGACACCTTTACCAGGTGTTTGCACGTAATATGCGCTCGCGTCCAGCCCCATTACATCCTATTGTCACCGCCGGTCCCTTCACCAAGTGGGGGCTTGAATATATGGATTGCAACCCAACTTCGGCTGGGGGGAATCATCATATTATTGTGGTTGTTGATTACTTCACAAAATGGGTAGAGGCTATTCCCACATTTAAATCTGATGGTGAGACAGTCGCGCATTTCGTTTTCAACCAGATTATCACCCGATTCGGCATTTTGAAAGAGCTTGTCACTGACCATGGCAGGAAATTTCAGAATAAAATGATGGAAGAGTTGGCTTCCAAGTTAGGATATAAGCAAGATCACTCCTCTTCTTATCACCCTCATGCGAATGGATAGTTTGAAGCAGTGAAAAAATCACTTAAGTCTATTCTCCAATGAACCATCACACAAAGCAAGACTAATTGGCATATCATGTTATATCCTGCTTTGTGGGCCTATAGAACCACGATTAAGACTGCCACCAATTTTTCTCCCTATCAGCTTGTGCATGGGGTGGAGTCGGTTTTACCGATTGAATACGAAATTCCTTCTTTGAATCTAGCTGTGAAGCTTTTACCTGACACTTCTGCATTGGAAGAGCGTTTGGTCACATCTAGCACCTTGAGCCATGAGATCACCTTGCATTGCTTCTTCAACATCACCATGCTCTATTTTTCTCCACTCTAGCACCATTTTGCACAAAACCAAGTTTTTTTTATCAAGCTTTACCCTTTAAAACCTTGTTTGGGGCCCTGTATGCAACTGTTTTCAAAACAACCGCGTATGTAAGCGGATTTCGGTGCATTTTCTGCATATGGTGAGCCCTATACAGGGAAAAAGGCCTGATTTCCACGTGGGCCGAAAATCATAAGTTTGGATGGCTCAAAAATTTAAATAGCCCATGAAATTTGAAAAAATTTGCATCAAAATGAAAGAGAAGAGCATGAGAATCTACATGGATCAAACGGGGAGGGATTCTGCTAGACGATGCTCCCCGAATTCGCTTCTAAAGTTCTGAGCTCAAATGCACTATGTTGGGTAAAAATTTCAAATGGTATGAAATTTCTTTAATTTTTCACTATTTATAGAAAAATTTTGAAATTTTTACCCACTTTCTATAGTTTTTTACCGTTTTGGACCATTTGAACTAATTTGATGTTGTAGGAATCAATTTTGAGTGCGGTTTTGATCGTGGCTTTGACCCGTTCGTGCCTATTGTAGGTATTATGTCTAAACTGGCATATAGGTTAGGTTTCACAACCATTTGCACTTTACATAACATTATGACCATTTCATCTTAACTTTAGGTATGAACCCATTCCATCTTGTCGCGAAACCATCTTGCTGCTTTTAGAAGTGACATGTTGTGAATGGTAGAGCTTTACCATACATGGGTACCCTAGTTAGATCATGTTTTGCATGTGGTGCCCATGCCGACATTTCTCCTTTAGGGTGTGGGACCCCTTTGTATAGTACTGCCATGACTTTGAGCAAAAGCTTCATACTTCTCTTGAACTTTGTGCTGGCCATTCCCTCGGGACTCCCTTGTATATGTCAAGTTGTAATTGCATTATCATGATTTTTGCTTGCCTTATTGACCCTTATGCCGACTTCCCTGAATTTGATCATCAACCATATAGCCTGAGCTTGTCTCATGTATAGCCAAGCAGATCCTTTTTATTCATCCTTTGCAGCTTGATTCCCCATTTTTTACTGGGAGGGGATTTTCCCCCGAGTGTCGTTATCCTGCACATGTTTCCTTGCATTGAGCATAGGTATGTTCTGCTGCTTGGAACTAGTTTGTTTGTCCCTTTACACTCGTCTCCTCCTATATTTGTAACTATAAAGAATTTTTATTCTTTTTCAAGATTTTCAAAATATTTAAAAAGTCCAGAAAAATAAAAAAACCAAAAAGACAGATAGGAAAATTTGTTATCTTTGACAGCAATCGAGTCATGTCGCCTTCAAACAGAGCACTGTATATCACATTCGTTTGTTGGGTTAGTAGTTTGACTTTAGGAGCTGTACTCATTTTTCTAAATTTATCTCCACCGACTGGTTAAGCTTACAGTCCCTATGGAGCCTCTATTGATGCCTCCTATGTCATAGAGATGTCACAGTTTTGTATATCGAGTCTATGCTACCTACATTCAATCACCATTCACCTTTATTCTCTTGTTCAAAGGAACTTGAAACCTTAGTCAACCATTCCTTAGTTGTCTTGACTTTGCATGTCGGCCATTCCCGGTACTATTACTGGTTCGTGCACATCTTGTCCTTCCACATTATACAATGTTGCTCAGTACCTCATGTTGGTTGATGGGGGATTCCTTAATGCCCTCCTTCTAGCAAATTCCATCCCATCAAATTCAGATCATTTATTTTGGGATAGGATTCTAGAGTCATTTGAGTGCCTTGAGACTTATAGTCATCAGTGGTAGGCTCTCTCGCCATTGACAGATTTCGAAATACATCAATGCCCCCTAATCGATAGATTCTTCCAAGTGTTCGACCTCAACACATTTATTTTCACTTGTTAGATTTCACTCTAGTACCTTGATTCCCATTTTCATTATTGGTGGGTGATCTCACGTCTGTTAACGGTATACATCAATGAACTGTAACGTCCCCGACCCTTTGACCGGCGAGGAGGACACTACCAAACCATCAAAAACCTCCGGGTAGATAGTCCCATGAACATGAACATGCATATAATGCTGAAATATAAAGCTATGCTTAAATATAAATCTTAAAACATAAAACATAAAACATACTAAGATGCATAATCCTTCATATACATAGCGGAAGCAAACATACATTCATTCAAGCACACCACATGTTCATCATATTCATTAACCAGTAAATATAAATGAAGAGACAGAATAGTCAAGAATACTCATCTTAAAAAGAATGTGTCCTGCAACCAGCTATGTCACTACAACGTTCCACCCAACCATAGGCCAACGTGCTCATCAATCTCTCCGCAACACTGCCACCCTCGAGCTGGGCATGATTCCTCAGGGAATAAGGGTCAAAGCAGGCTTACACATAGCCAAGGTACACAAATCAGCCAAGCCCACACAGTAGGGTTTATCAGGCCGTCAAGGAGCTAGGAAAGGCTAAATGCTAAGCGGGTGGTCTCAATGGAGAGTTAAGGATGCCTACACTAGAGCTAACCTGACTTCTAAGACATCCACACACCCATCAATAGGAATCAGTCCTTTCTCTGCTTCATAGTCCCTCAGGCCCTGACTTCCCTTTCCAATACTCTTCAAGGGTTGTGGAGAAGAAAGCCAGTAGTCTAACTCTATCTGAGTGGCTCCAAACACTATTTTTCTCAAGCTTACCTAGCCTCTAATCCTACTCTCAACAGTCCGAACACCAACCACTACATACCGCAGTAAAACAATCAGTTCACAGCTCTGTGAAGGAAACCAAAGGAAACAGGGTGACAACTCAAGGATGGTGAACATGGCTCAAGTCAATCAAGTTGAGTCAGATTTGTTCTTGGGCCTAGCATGGCCAAAACAACCCAGCAGCATCCAACAAATGATTGCATTCCTGAAATTTTTTTTTTTGGGATGTGTTGGCCAACAGTATTGCGGACCCATGATATTGGGTTAACCCTAGAATTTTTCCCATGGTATTTCCCCTATAAAAGAGAGCATTGTAAATCGACTGGATATGGTATTGTATTGTACTAGAAGAGAGACTGTGAGAGCGTGAAGAGGAAGTGCAACAGTTTTGCTGCAGGGTGTATCCCTTCATCTTTCTAGACTGTAATAAAAGGACTGGCAAATTTCTTTGTGGATGTAGCCCATCGTTTGGGTGAACCACGTTATATCTGTGTCTCTCTATAATATTTTAATGTGTTTTGCATCTTGTTTATTGATTTAACTGTATATCTGTTATTGCTCTACGGTCCTTTTTTCTAACAATTGGTATCAGAGCCAAAAGGTCTATTTGTTTGGTAAACTTGCAGGAAAGAAGGGTTCCTAGTTCGAGTGGGAGCAATGACGAAAGAAGGAAAGTTTAGGGTCGAGAAATTTAACGGCCAAAACTATCAATTATGGAAGATGCAAATGGAGGATTATCTGTACCAGAAATATCTGTACCTGCTGTTGGGCGGAAAAGCAAAACAACCGACGGCTATGAAGGATGAAGAATGGGAGGTTCTTGATAGAAAGGCACTAGGAACAATACGGTTGTGCCTGGCTTCGTCGGTGGCCTTGAATATTTCGAAAGAAAAAACAACAGAGGGTGTGATGATCGCATTGAGTAAGCTCTATGAAAAACCCTCAGCTTCTAACAAGGTATTTTTAATGAAGTGTTTATTTAATATGAAGATGTCAGAAGGTGGATCTGTTGCTGACCATTTAAATGAGTTTAATACACTTACCAGTCAGTTAAGTTCTGTAAAAGTGAACTTTGATGATGAGGTTAGGGCTCTTCTAATCTTATTCTCATTGCCAGAAAGCTGGAATAGCTTGGTCATGGATGTAAGTAACTCTGTCCCTAGTTCAAACACTCTTAAGTTTGATGATGTTGTTAGTGTTATTCTCAGCAAGGAAATGCGAAGGAAAAGCACAGGTGAGACATCAAGTAATGCGTTGACCATGGAGAGCAGAGGGAGACAAAACGAGAGAGGAAGGAGCCCAGGAAATTGAGGCAAGTCTAAAAAGGGAAGATCCAAGTCCAGATTTAGAAAAACAGAGTGCTGGAACTATGGTAAGAAAGGACATCTAAAGAAAGACTGCAGAGCACCAAAGAAGAAAGGTGAGAGGCAGTAAGAGACTACCCAGGAAGCTAATGTAGCAGGTGATGTGTTACAAGATGCTTTGATTCTTGCATTAGATAATACTAGTGATTACTAGGTAGTAGATTTAGGGGCTTCATTTCATGCTACACCCCATAGGAAATTCTTTTATGATTATGTTCAAGGTGATTTTGGGCATGTGTTATTGGGGGATGATGAACCATGTAAAATTGTTGGAAAGGGTAAGGTATGGATTAAGCTAAATAATGGAAATGACTGGTTGCTATAGGATGTAAGGCACATTCCTACCATGAAAAGAAATCTGATCTCAACAGGGAAGTTGGGAGATGGCGGCTGTTTGTCTACGTTTGGAAAAACGTGGTGGAAGGTCACTAAAGGATCAATGGTAATTGCAAAAGGAGATAGGATAGGTACGTTATATTTATGTCATCATAATACTGATTATTCTATTTCTGTAGCTTCCACAGAAACAGGTGCAGCGTTGTGGCATCATAGGCTTGGCCACATGAGTGAGAAGGGGATGCAGATTCTCCACTCAAGGAAATTGCTTCCAGATCTGAAGCAGGTAAGTTTGGAATTTTGTGAGAACTGTGTTTATGGAAAACAGAAGAGAGTTAGATTTATCAGGGTTGGGAAACAAAAGAAGAGTGAAAATTTAGAGCTTGTCCATACAGATGTATGGGGACCAACTCAAGTACAATCTCTTGGTGGCTCTCATTATTATGTTACTTTTGTTGATGATGCAACTAGAAAAACTTGGGTTTATTGCATTAGACAGAAATCTGATGTGTTTGATACTTTTAAGAAGTGGAAATCTTTGGCTGAGAATGAGACAGGAAAAAGGTTGAAATGTCTCAGATCTGATAATGGAGGCGAGTACTGCAGTAAGGAGTCTGACAGTTACTGTTCACAAAATGGGATTTGTAGAGAGAAGACAATCCCTGGAACACCCCAAGAAAATGGTGTGTCAGAAAGGATGAACAGAACGATCATGGAGCGTGCAAGGTGTATGAGATTGCATGCAGGGTTGCCCTTATAGTTTTGGGCTGATGCTGTAAACAATGTTGTTTATTTAATAAACAGAGGGCCTTCAAGCGCTTTGGATGGTGGCATTCCAGAGGAGGCATGGATAGGTAAACAGGTAAAATACTCATTTCTGAGAACTTTTGGTTGTGAAGCATTTGTCCATATTGATAAAGATGATAGAACAAAGCTTGAGGCTAAATCCAAGAAATGTACCTTTATTGGATACGGGGTTAATCATTTTGGTTATCGCTTATGGGATCTTAAAAATTGCAAAATAATTAGGAGTAGAGATGTAGTATTCAATGAAAAGGTCATGTACAAAGATCAGTTGCAGGGAAAGAAAGAAGAAAAGGAAAACACAGAGTACATAGTGCTTGATGAAATCAAAGAAAATGAAGTTCCAAAAGCACCAGAAAATCAAGAGCAGTAGCAGGTACCTGAAACTCCTACAACTGTAAGAAATTCTACCAGGTTAAGTAGACCCCTTGAACGATTCTCTCCTTCACTGTATTATTTATTGATGACTGATTCTGGTGAGCCAGAATGTTTTGAAGAAGCAATGCAGGTAGAAACTAGAAAGAAGTGGGAGCAAGGAATGGATGAGGAGATGGACTCATTGGTAAGAAACCAAACTTGGGATCTGGTTAAGTTGCCTGCAAAAAAAAGGGTATTGCAGAATAAATGGGTTTACAGGTTGAAGGAAGAAGATGGAGGAAAGAAGCGGTACAAGGCTAGACTTGTTGTAAAGGGGTTTGCACAAAAGAAATGTATAGACTTTGATGAAATATTTTTTCCTTTTGTTAAAATGACTTCAATTAGAACTATTTTAAGTCTAGTGGCAGTAGAAGATTTGCATCTTGAACAATTAGATGTAAAAACGACCTTTCTCCATGGGGATTTGGAGGAAGAGATTTATATGCAGCAGCCACAAGGGTATGAGGTCAAAGGGAAGGAGAATTTGGTTTGCAGGTTGAAGAAGAGATTGTATGGCCTGAAGCAAGCTCCAAGGCAGTGGTATTTAAAATTTGATAAGTTTATGACAGAACAAGGTTATGATAGATGTCATTCTGACCATTGTGTTTATTTCAAGAGGCTAGATAACGGAAGATATATTATCTTGTTATTGTATGTGGATGACATGCTTGTTGCAAGGTCTAACATGCAGGATATAAATGTGCTCAAAAGAAAACTAGATAAATCATTTGCGATGAAGGATTTGGGTGCTGCAAAGCAAATCCTTGGTATGAGAATAACAAGAGATAGGGAAAATCGCAAATTGACATTGTCTCAAGGTGAGTACATAGAAAAGGTGTTGCAGAGGTTTAGAATGAAGAATGCAAAACTAGTCAGCACAGCTTTGGCAAGCCATTTCAAACTAAGCAAGCATATGTGTCCAGAGACATAGGAAGAGATAGATTACATGTCCAAGATTCCCTATTCATCAGCAGTTGGGAGCTTGATGTATGCCATGGTGTGCACAAGACTAGATATTGCACATGCAGTGGGAGTTGTGAGCAGGTATATGAATAATCCAGGTAAAGAGCATTGGAAAGCAGTACAGTGGATTCTCATGTATTTGAGAGGTACCACTTCTCATGCATTATGTTTTGGAGGTTCAGACACTGTTCTACAGGGATATGTTGATGCAGATATGGCTGGTGATAAAGATAGTAGGAGGAGCACCACAGGGTATGTATTCACTGTAGGTGGAACAACAGTAAGTTG
The DNA here is from genome assembly GCA_001517045.1 of Pseudotsuga menziesii. NCBI lineage: Eukaryota > Viridiplantae > Streptophyta > Pinopsida > Pinales > Pinaceae > Pseudotsuga > Pseudotsuga menziesii. The sequence continues at coordinate 390,110 of LPNX010430165.1, forward strand.
GATTTCAAAACTGCAACAAGTTGTTGCACTTTCAACAATGGAAGTAAAGTATGTTGCTGCTACAAAGGCTAGTAAGGAGATGATTTGGTTGCATAGGTTCATGGAAGAATTGGGTAAGAAACAGGAGAATAGTAGGTTGTACAGTGACAACCAAAGTGCCATTCATCTTGCAAAGAACTCAGTTTTTCATTCGAGGACTAAACATATAGAACTCAAGTACCACTTCATAAGATCTGTTCTAGATGAAGAATTGTTAAAACTGGAAAAGATTCACACTAGCCAGAATCCTGCAGACATGTTGACAAAGGGAGTAACCAGAGAGAAACTGAGTTCCTGCTCGGTTTCTGTTGGCCTTAAAGCATGAAGGTGAAAAGAATAAATTTTCCAAGTCCAAGGTCCAGCAAGTGCAGTAGCGGTGCAGTTTTTGTGATTAGTCTCTAAGTGAGAGATTGTTGGTTGTGGAGCCTAATCCTCCAGATCCAGAGATATTATTCAGTTTTGATTGTAACCCAGGAGTACTGTACACTCGTTCCCCCTGGCTTGGGGTTCGAGGTAGTGCCCTGAAAAATGGGGTTCGGCAGAAACACCCCAGAGTCACGGGGGTTTGAGGGTAGCGCCCCTGAGTCACAGGAGTTCAGGGGTAGTGCCCCCGAGAAAACAGGGGTTCGGGGGTTGATTCCCCCCCAAAAAAAAAATTGGGATGTGTTGGCCAACAGTATTGTGGACCCATGGTATTGGGTTAACCCTATAATTTTTCCCATGGTATTTCCCCTATAAAAGAGAGCATTGTAAATCGACTGGATATGGTATTGTATTGTACTG
>LPNX010430165.1:391268-442780 GCA_001517045.1 Pseudotsuga menziesii
TGAAGTGACAAAAACATTACACAGTCCCAAAATAGGAGAGAAGTCTGATTCTCAATCTTGGATAGGGGAAAAATAGGTACGCAGACCACAAAACCGTGAGAGTAACACAAATACACACAGTCTGATAATGTAAACAGGGTCAGACCCTCTACATGAATGGAGGAAGAATATAATGACCCGTTTTGGGAGGAAAAATATATCCACTAACTGGTAGTTGACGAGAGGAGGGAGAACAGAGCAGACCCCTCCAACTCCTGCGTGAGATGAACAAGTGAACGGGATTCCCCAAATGGTGCCCACATGAGGAAGCAACCCCCCTGCATGTGTATGAGCAAGACCAAAACCATGAGTGGAAGAGTGGGAGAGTGGTGACCATTCCCCTTCCCTCCGTGTGAGGAAGAGCGAGCTCGCTGGTGGGGAGTATGTGGAACAAAGATGGGCAGTCCTGCCACCCACCACTCCTCATCCATAACTTCTCCCAACCAATCAAACAATAGAATTTTAGTGGGTGGTTGACACATGGAAAACTCCCAATGGCCCGCACGGGTTAGACAACCCCCCCTTAACCTTAGAAGACATGCCCTTTTCATTTAACATTGCACCATCATAGCTGGTTGTAAGTTTATTTTAATTGATGTGCATATTTACATGATGCCCAACTATAATGTGTCAGATAGCACGATATACCATCGACAACGATCCCTATCGTCGAAACATACACAAATAAATCGGTGGTGGGGCTTTTGCCTTTAGCTCCACACCACGATTAATTACAAAATATACACCATGTATCTTTTAATGCAAACGGGGTCAAAACCGGGGTATTACAATCCCCTCCCCCTTAGAATAACACCGTCCTCGATGTTCCAATACACAGGAATGCATATACCATTAGCACATTCAAAATTTCAAAATTTTGTAGATCAGTCCCATGTTCAATTATTTACTTTGAACTTTCAAGACCAAGCCCCTCGGCTTCCACGAGCTTCTCCTGCTGGTTCTCAGCTTTCAGCTTATCCCAAAGTCTAGGAACTTGGTGGTTGCTGCCCTCTTTATGTTCCCTCATTGGGAAGTCATGGCGTAAATGATGTCCTCCGCATTTCCAACATTTCACTGGTTACTTCATCTTTACCTGCTCAATTTCCTTTGAGTCTTCATGCCTAGACTGTTTCTTAATGGATCACTTGGATGAATGTCCCATCATTAATCCACTTTCCTTTCCTTTGCCGATTTCTCCTAGAAGGATTTTCACCTCCTTTTGCAAACCAATAGAGTCTTGCCAAATATGGTGGTTCATCTCATTCTGCCTTTTCTGTATCTTGAGCATCTCTCCAAGATTCTCCTGGGTCCTGGAAATCATTTGAAGGAGACTTCCAGCCAATTCCAGCAACTTTGGTCTACTGCCATGATCAATGTGCACCACTGGATTTCACTTTTCTCACCTGTGAAATGCATCATTGAAATTCTGTTAGACCAAGCATAATATAGGCATTAATATCAGTCAATTAATTGCCCAATTGGCATGATAGTCCAAGTCTCATCAAGGAGACTTTCATATTTTTCATGCCTTCCCAATAGGCACATGAGCTCATTCATGTCCATTCTTGGGCAAGGAATTAACCATTCCAACATTCACAATTTACTTCAAGCAAATACACACATTCTATTTTCAGTCATACATGCATTCAACAATCTTTTGTTTTCACAATGCATATATATATAATCAAAAGAGCAAGAGAGAGAAGCAAGAGGTTTTTTTTTTCCTTTTTGTTTTGTTCCATCCTGGAACCCACACCACCGCTGTGGATTTTCATGCTCTCAGGCTCTTTCACTTCACCGAGAATGCTAGACCAATCCCTCTTGGTCATGACACTTAGTGTCTTCGGTCTATTTCAGACCTCTCAACCATGGAGCCTCCCCACATGGTTTGTCTCGGCTGCTAGGACCTTTACAGTCATATTAGCACCTTTTTCATTACTACTCATTCTGAGCTCTTCAGGAGAGTCACATGTCCACATGCACCCCTAGGATGATCTCGTAGTCCTCGGTTCCAGTGATACCTATATTCAAACATTGAATAGATTCCCATGTTTATTTTATTCTCATCATTTTTTATCTCTTAATCAAGAGCTTAAAATATCATAACCAAATCATATACACATGTATATTCATAAGCAAGAAATTGAAAAATAATCCAACACTTATCTCTATTGTGTGTTTCCTCTTTGGTCCACAGGATCCTGCTTCGCCTTACAAGCCTTGGGATCGCCTATGGACTTGGATGTTAGGTCAGCACACAGGATGCTTCACAACATCCTTTTATACATATCAAGCACAGTCAAGCCAACCTATAGTTGGGTTTATCAGACCGTCCAGCCAATCCAATATACAATTGGGTTTATTAGGCTACAGTGAATCAATCCAATACACTGCTGGGTTTATCAGGCTACTCAGCCAAGCCAACACTATACCATTTCCACAATTTCCACAACATCAAATAATTACACAGTCAAGCCAACCTTCAGTTGGGTTTATCAAACCGTCAACAAATCACCTGCACTTATATCAACAATACACTTATATCAACAATGTACTTATATCCACACCCAATCATCCAAGCCAACCAATTGGGTTTATCATGCCATCAACAATAACACATGCACTTATATCAACAATAAACGACCATTTCCAGGTCCAGAATCTACTATGGATCCCCAGGCATATACTAGCCCAACAGCTTTATGTCGACTGGGAAGGAAACTTTATCATTACCATTTCCAGGTTTCATTTCCAGCAGTGAGCTCTAATTCCACTACCCCATACAACACAAGAAACCACCCCCTTCTCTGCTCTCCAGTCCCTTAGGAATTTCTCCTTCTCTGTGCTCTTCAGTAGGAAGTAGGATGAGCCCAAGCCATAGTCCATTTAGTGTGCAACACCAGACTGCATCTGTTTAGCCTAACAACACACGCAATATAAGCAACTCATCAGCGTTATTGTTCTAAAACTGGAATCAAATTTCATATTATTCACTATCAAGTATTGAGACACCAGGAGTGCGTCCACCCCCTAGGGTGTAATCAATATTGAAAACCCTTTCATGATCCGACATTGGGAAAGTGTGCACCCCTTTTTGATGCGAACCATGTAGGCCTTATTCATACACAAGCAATCTTCCATAATGGAAATAAAATCGAATCATGCTCTGCATATTGAATTTAACAATTTGACATGCATATTCTTAGCTAGGGTCAGAGAACACTTATCCATTTGCCAAGGCAGTATTCCTTCATTAAAGACGAATGGGGGCTCCCTTCTCTGAGTTGACAATCCCTCGGTTTTCCGTCCCAAATCCTTTTTACATTTCATATCCACACATGTCTTACCGACATAATCTATACCATCTCACTCATGTTTCTTACCAAACATGTAGTGCAGATGAGACATTTCCAAAATGTCCAATGGAGTTTCACTCGAAACCCATTTCCAAGATAGGGTAGAACTTCCCCATAAAGTTTGGCTCCTCCAGGCCATCACACATGGTCTTCTTGCAATGTGTACCCTTGGTACATTCATTAAGTAGCCAAACAGTTAATCATTATCTGATAATACATTCCAAATTGATTGTTCCATAACCAAGCAATGACATTAGTAATTAAATTCACTAGGAATTTGCAACTCTATCTACTACAGAAATTTATTTTCTTGGCAATGAGGTGATCCTCATTTGTGTGTCTCTTGTAAGCAACACCACTATGCCCATTATTATCTTATGCTCACTAGCATATCATGAACACCCACTTACAATGCGTCCTCCTGACACAATTCTATGCAAGCCAATCATGATTAGTAGTTGTCAGCAGTTTCTTAAATCTGAAATTTACAATTTTAAATTGACAATTCATTCCGCATACAAACTATTTTCACAGCCATGAGACTCTTCTCATAAGGTTTGGCTCTTTCACATGGTATATTCCAGCATTTGTCATGGTCTTACTCTCATTGTCATGCTCCAGATAATCTACCTGAAACCTGAACTTCAATCATCCAAATATTTGGTAAGTCTGGATGCATATAACCTTTTCATTGTCGCAACCATCACTGAAGCATTTTCAGAATTTATAAAATTCAATACTTCTAGCCATTAATCACATCAATATTACCAAAACCCATTTACTTCACGCAATCATTATCATTCTTTAAGTTACAGGGTACAGTCACATCATTTATGCAATTTAAATGAAATGTTTAGATACTCCTTACTTCACAAGCATATCATTTGTACCACCTTGCCCTTCCATAGAGCATTTCCGGCAGCCAATTGATCCTAACTACCCTCTTCATGCACTTACTATCCTGCATTCATAACAACTCTTGAAATGGTTCTATAATTGTCATCATTTCAGCCATTAGTTATTCATAATAACTCATGCACTATCTCTATGCATTCATGCATTGCATCGCAACATTTGCACCCATACCTATGTATGCATATCTACAGCATTTTCTCATATTTTTTGTATGCATCCATTCAATGCATAACGATAATATTTATAAAATCTTTTAATGCACACCCACTCAATGCTACCTTGCATTGATTCAAGAATACTATACATTCAAACATACCATGCATGTCCTAACGATGACTACTTCATATAGGATGCATGACTATCATCAAGATAATCAATGCTTACTCTCTTTGGGCTACTAAGCTCATAACAACATAATACATGTATGACACATTTCTCTATGAATGCAGTATAAAATTCAAATACCCACATGGTATGAAACCTCTTGCTTTTACCACTCCATGCAATTGTCATAATTAAACTCTTACCTTCATGGGTCCTACTTACACCCTTAACATTACAAGTTTGGTTGGTCCTTTGCAGAAGATTGCAGAATTTTCTCACCAACTTTTGATTCTGGACTTGTTGCCTTATCCCTTTCTTCATAGGGTTGCTGGTCACATTCATCAACATCAGCAACATACTCAACCATGTCCAGGTTGTCGTTGGTTTTTCCACTAATGCCAAAACCAATACAATAGTTATCATTAGTGGCTCATTATAAATGTATAATTCTCAATATTCCTACCAACATGTAATATCCTATGTATGCAAGGCATATCCTCATACATTTCATGTATAAAACTTGTAATCATAATTAGCAAGACAAGGTTTAAGGAAATTTTCCTTTTCAAGTCCCTCATCCTTGCATGGAACTCCTTTTCCACACAACAACTAGTTTGACTTCATGGTATTGCTACCTCTAGGCATGCAACTCCCGAATTTGTCCATATTGACAGCAGCACATTCCTATTTCAAGAAATTACTAGCACTTTGCTGCTCCACCCTCAATTTTGGTGACTCTCCCTTGTTCCTTGCTAGATATGCTTTCCAACGCCTATCCACATGCTTCATTTTGACCTCAGGTGTGAAAACCACACCACTTCAAAAATGATGCTTTTTACCAAATGTGTTCTAGTCTGAAATGTCAACTTCAGCTCCCCTGGGATTTTTCTTCCTTTTTAGTCCTGAAACCACTGAAAAAACCACTGAGAATTTCACTGAAAATTGCTGAAATCTTTGAAAAATCCCAAATTTTCCTTGAATATAATCGATTCTCATCCCAACTAACATTACGATGTTTCGATGGTCAGAACGACTAATTTCCTCCACTGCTCATTGGCGGCCATAGAACTAACCCTTTTTGCGGTATCGACGATGTGTTCATCTACGCTTCCGGACATTATCGATGATGCCAAAGGCCATCCCTCGACAGTCAAACAACTAACATTTTTTGCTGTTTTGGGTCCATAGTCATCTAATATTCTGGACGACATCGACGATGCCAAGGACTGTTCATTGGGTCCTTTTCTCACTAACCTTCCGATGTTTCAACGGCTAGAACGTCTAATTGTCTCCGATGTATCGATAGGTTGTTTGTCTAATTTCCCTCGCCGTATAAGGTCTGTAGTGACCTATCACTCCAAACTTTATCGACGATAAAATAGACTAACCACTACATCGGTGGTCAGGTGATCTGTGCATCGGATGGATAGTCGTCAAGGTTTCCGCAACGACGGCTGACAGACCTTCTACGTCTTCCGTAGTTCACGACTTTATCGGCGGTTAGAGCGAATAGTCTCTACGACATCGGATGGGTGGTTAACTAGGCAGCTACAACTGCAGGTGGTAATCCTATTGCTATTTTCGCCGACCTTAATACCCCATCGGCCATCAGGAGGACTAACCACTTCACATTGGTGATGAAATCAACTATCTTCCATCGATTGGCACTTGAAACATCTAATCATTGGCGATGCAATCAATTAACTTCCCCCGATTGCCGATGGGTCCAACACTTAGACAAATTTTTGAAAATTTTCTTCTTCCTCGTCCACGTCGGCGCCTTCATTCTCTAATTTTCTCCGTTGTTTCAGCGGTCTTCAAGGGATCTCCGCCAACGTATTGGCACTTTCAACTTCTAAATTTCATCGATCAAATCGACTAAATTCCACCGATGATTTCCATACTTAAGAATTTTTGGCGAAACTTCCTTTATTCTTCCACCTTGTTGGCACCTTTATCACCTATTTTCTGTTGATGTATTGGCACTGTCATCTTCTATCTGTCGACGATAAGATCCGTTATGTCATCAGAAGGGTAGTCTCTTAGGCGGCCGCAACTGTAGTTCATCATCATCGAACTTTTTATGATCAGCAGTCTAATCCACTAATAACTTCCGCTCGACGATCTGATGCACAACTTAATCGGCATCGACAGTCAGAACCTCTACCCATCGGAATATTATTGCACTAGACATTCACAACGGTAGGTGCACGAACCACTAACTTCTTCCGATATTCATCGGCAACCAATACCACTAACATTTTTGGATGTCCAATGATCTCGTGCCTTAGGGAAATTTTTGAATATTCTTCTTGCATCAGCTCTTCCTTCAACTAACGTTCACCGATCCACTTCACTAATCCTCGGCGATCTCAACAACTATTCATCGGCGATGTCAACAACTATTCATTGGCGATGTCGACAACTATTATTTTTTGATTGCCGATGATCCTGTTCCTTATAAAATTTTCAGAAAATTTTCATTGCGTTGGCTGTCAAAACGACTTTCCTCTTCGGCATCGGTGGTCACGGACTCTATCCGTTGGAAGGATAGTCCTCTAGCCATCTACAATGGCAGCGTACAATGAGCCATTCTCTTCCGATGTAGTCGCCAAACTTTTTGTCGCGTTGGCAACTTGATCATCTAGGCATCGGCGATGCGATCAACTAATCATCGCCGATGATTCCACCACTTTGAATTTTTTTTGAAATTTCTCTCTACTGCGGGTGAGCTTCAAAGTAACACTTCTACAATGTCGGAGGACCTTCACACTTAGTCCTCCGATGGGCCGACAGGAGATGAATGCAATTACTTCCGCAATTTTCTTTCGATTGCCATACGTTGGGTGACCTTCAGACTATCTTTTCCACTGCATCGAAAGAACTACGCACTAATTTTTTCGATGAGCTGATAATTCTGGCACTTAGAAATTTTTTGTGAATTTTCCTGTCATTCACCTATTTCCTCCTAGTTCTTCCTGGGCAGTATGCAACCTGCCTTTGTTGACTGATCTTTCATGGCCCAAATGCTGCAACATAAGCTCTGTCACTGCATCTTCACGGTCAATTCAGGCCCATGTTGCAACCAGAGCTTTGATACCATACTGTAACGTCCCCGACCCTCTGACCGGTGAGGAGGACGCTACCAAACCATCAAAAACCTCTGGGTAGATAGTCCCATGAACACGAACATGCATATAATGCTGAAATATAAATCTTAAAACATAAAACACACAAAGATGCATAATCCTTCATATACATAGCGGAAGCAAACATACATTCATTCAAGCACACCACATGTTCATCATATTCATTAATCAGTAACTATAAATGCAGAGATGGAATAGTCAATAATACTCATCTTAAAAAGAATTCGTCCTGCAACCAGCTATGTCGCTACAATGTTCCACCCAACCATAGGCCAGCATGCTCATCAATCTCTCCGCAGCACTGCCACCCTCGAGCTGGGCATGATTCCTCAAGGAATAAGGGTCAAAGCAGGCTTACACATAGCCAAGTTACACAAATCAGCCAAGCCCACACAATAGGTTTTATCAGGCCGTCAACGAGCTAGGAAAGGCTAAATGCTAAGCTGGTGGTCTCAATGGAGAGCTAAGGATGCCTACACCAGAGCTAACCTGACTTCTAAGACATCCACACACCCATCAATAGGAATCAGTCCTTTCTCTGCTTCACAGTCCCTCAGGCCCTGACTTCCCTTTCCAATACTCTTCAAGGGTTATGGAGAAGAAAGCCAACAAGTCTAACTCTATCTGAGTGGCTCCAAACACCATTTTTCTCAAGCTTACCCAGCCTCTAATCCTACTCTCAACAGTCCGAAGACCAGCCACTGCATACCGCAGTAAAACAATCATTTCACAGCTCTGTGAAGGAAACCAAAGGAAACAGGGTGACAAATCAAGGATGGTGAACACGGCTCAAGTCAATCAAAGCAAGTCAGAGTTGTTCTTGGCCCTAGCGTGGCCAAAACAACCGAATGACACCCAACAGATGATTGCATTCACAGCAACAACAACGTGGGGGAAAACCAAAATAGGCCACGAATAGTGGAGGGAAAACCACAACAGACCTCCAAACCAGGGAAAGAACCACAATCTCATCTCAATGATGAAGTGACAGAAACATTACACAGTCCCAAAACAGGAGAGAAGTCCGATTCTCAATCTTGGACAGGGGAAAAATAGGTACGCAGACCACAAAACCATGAGAGTAACACACATACACACAGTCTGATAATGTAAACAGGGTTAGACCCTCTACGTGAACGAAGGAAGAACAAAATGACCCGCTATGGGAGGAAAAATAGATCCACCAACCAGCAGTTGGCGAGAGAAGGGAGAACAGAGCAGACCCCTCCAACTCCTGCGTGAGATGAACAAGCGATCAGGATTCCCCAAATGGTTCCCGTGTGAGGAAGCAACCCCCCTATGTGTGTATGAGCAAGACCAAAACTATGAGTGGAATATTGGGAGAGTGGTGACCATTCCCTTGCCCTCCACATGAGGAAGAGCGAGCTCGCTGGTGGGGTCTATGTGGGGCAAAGATGGGTAGTCCTGCCACCCACCACTCCTCAGCCATAACTGCTCCCAAATAATGAAACAGTAGAAGTTTAGTGGGCGGTCAACACATGGAAAACTCCCAATGGCCCGCACGGGTTAGACAACCCCCCCTTAACCTTAGGAATCATGCCCTTTTCATTTAACGTTGCACCGTCGTAGCTGGCTATAGGTTTATTTTAATTAATGTGCATATTTACATGATGCCCAACTATAATGTGTTGGATAGCATGATATACCATCGGCAACGATCCCTATCACCGAAACATACACAACCAAATCAGTGGTGGGGATTTTTCCTTTAGTTCCACACCACAATTAATTACAAAATATACATCATGTATCTTTTAATGCAAATGGGGTCAAAACCGGGGTATTACATGACTGGTAATTAGACGATGGACTACTATGTTCGACCTAGACACCTTTATTCACATAGTAGGACATGTATACGTAGTGGTTTGTGTATAAGACTTTCCAGATTGGTGGCATTCCACATATTCTACCTCCTTGATCGTGCCAGTGTTCATGAGATTTCATCTCTCGTGACTTGATTCCAGTGTATGTCAGGTATTTTCAGCCATTATGGAGATCTATATCCTTTGTATATATTCATCATGGAGATTCTGATCTATTATATATTGTACGTGGCGATGACCACACATGTCACATTTTTTATATCATGCCTATTCATGGCCATTATACCCTTATGTATCTAGGACTGCTATATGTATTTGCAGTCATATGCAAATATTGATTATTGTACTATACTGATGGATGGATGGTTTTTCCACCTGGTTCTTCATCACTCCACTTCTGGGATGGATTTATAATGTATTTCGGCCATCATGTTACCCCTCTTCCATCACACATTAGGGGGCATCTGTTACAGCTGATTTTACCACACATAGTTGATCACACTTGTATGGCCTTCCCTGTCCTTCTATAGACTCTTTGGACCCCATGGACCATTATTGTACCTTTGATGTTTCCAAGATCATCCCTAAAAACACCTATTATTTGTTGTACGTGACTTTTAATCTCTTTCTCGCGTATATACGTGGATATGACCCTTAAACCCATGTACATCGAGATGTGTGCATAATTCCAAATACTTTTGGAGTTTTCCTTGATGTGGATCTGAGTCACTTATCTCCTGGCCTTCCATATGCCTCGAGATCACTCAGATTTGACCTTCCATTACCCCATTGAAGCACTATATAACGAACCCCTTGGATACATTGAAGAGGAGGAATTAAAGAGCGAGAAAACTATAGTCCATTGTTGTCGTAGCTTGCTTGTACTTGATTCTGCATCCCTTGGTCCCTTGGAGTACTTTGTGTTCTTCCCAATCTTGCCTTTGCTTGTGAGCTTTCTATCGAGAGATGGAGGATTGAGGTGGTGGAGGCCCAGGTGGAGGACTAGGTTTCTCCAGATCGCAGACGTGTCGACAGAGGTTGTCACTTACGTAATCTCTGATTATATTAATAGAAATATCTTTTCCTATCCAATAATGTGAATTTAAATGAATATTGTATCCATGGATGTGTTTAATTGCTTATGCATCATTGATTATATATGCTAGAGTAGGCCTAACACTATAGTATATAGCATGCTTGCCTTGTTTACTATTGAGAGTAAATTGCTAAAGCAAGCAGGATTGGAAAAATCTCAACGGGGATCTACTTCAACCATCCGGAATAAGGTATCATTCAAGATCCTTTAGTGTTAGATGTTTTATTTCTCTTGCATATGAGGAAGGGATTGATTTCTGCGGTTTCTCTATCTATTATGGTACACCCCAAGCCATTAGAATTTTTCTCTGTAACACTCTGACATCAACATGAGCACACCCATGCCTACCTTCAGTTATGGAGGCCAACTAATCCTTCTCCTTCATTCAGCGAGGCTAACTGGGCTTCCTCCTTCCAACAAGGATCACTCCGGGGGTGATCTGAGTGTCATAAATGCACCTAATTGTTAACTGATGGTTACAATCAGTTAAGCTAAGTGGTGAAGGTGCCTCCATTCATTATATTGATTATTTTTATTAATATTTATGAACTGGAGTCAACTAGGGTGCCTCCAACCACCTCTGATGACTAGTTTGACTTCAGTTAACCTCATCAGGGTTCATTGGAGTTAATGATACACTACCACTTGTTGGTTGGCATGCAGTGACATGTGTTTGAGATACTTTCAGTTAGACTCAGTCCTCCTTTGCACTCTGACTTCAGTTAGGACTCAATTGAGTCAATCAATACTTGATCAATTTGTTAACTAGGTGTGTTTACTGTGGCTTACATTCAGTTAAGCTACACCCATTCTTTCAATTAGAATGACCTCCTTGGGAATTCGAATTGTATTGGAATTCATGCATCTTGCATGATCATTGTATTGTATTATTCATTCTTCTTTTGATTATACAGAGATGCTACTTCCATTGCAGCACCATTATGCCAATTTTATGCTTAATTGTCTAAAATCTTCTGTGAGACTATGTTTTAGTCCCTAGATTAATGTGAAATATTAATACATCGATCACATCAAAATGCCATTTTTTGCCTCTAAACTATGAAAATGTTTCCCAATGCTATATGTAACAAGTTCCAATGGATGAGTCAAATAGCAATAGTAAAATTTAAACACTACAATTATAGAAATAACTGTTTTTAATATATACTTCCATACCATTCATTGAGATCCTGTTTGTTTCTAGAATAGTTTAATATGCTCTACTAAACAGGACCAACCATGTGAAGGTGGAATCTCTAATGGCCCCTCCCCCCATTCACATCACTCTCAATTCCCCAAACCCAATGCATCTACTTGCAAATAAAAATTTACTACAAATTAATTCACTCAATAACTGAAAAAATATTTCATTAAACTATTCATTAAATCATTCAATAAACCATTCAATAAACCATTCATTCATTCAATAGCTGAAAAAAAAGCATTCATTAAACCATTCGTTTAGTCAATAGTCGATAAAACTATTCAGTAAACCATTCATTAAAGCATTCATTTAACCATTCATTCATTAAATAAAGGAAAAAACCATGCACTACATTGTGTTATAAAAAAATATTACTCAAAATTTCTTCATTCACTTCTTTTTTACTTTTCTTCTCTTTACATAATTAGCAAGAAGAGCATCTTCTTGAATTTTTTGATCGGTCTCCCTAGTAGATTGCTCACCAGGTTGAACTTGCAGCGAGGGGCTTAGAATTGCTGCAATAATGTGAAAATGTTTCATTAATTTATTTATGTTTTTATAATTACAAGTAATTCATTTAAAAAAACATTACAAAGGTGTTTTTTTACCTAGCGTGGGCACATCATCATGTTCATCATTATCCTATCTAGGCTCAACCTGTTCAGTGTTACCTGCATCTACATGCTCTGCAGTTGAATTGTGGAGAATTAGAATTAATGTTCATCATCTGCAATCATCTATACAAAACAATAACATATTAATAAATTCATTACCAGGAATCGAAGCATGATCTTCAACTGGTTGGTGTACATCCTCAACATTAATGGGATCATTATTTTCCTGCTCAAAACAGAATAAATAGTTTATGTTAATTTTTTATAATGAATAAATTGCATGAGAGTTAATAAATTTTCATTAAACTATATAGTTTTTATATACCTGTGCACCAGATGGATCAGCAAAAGATCGTGTATTCCCAGACAAGCTTCTTCGGCGTTCAACAACAACTTCAAAGCCATGTTGGAAGCCAAGCCTCAAGTCTTCCTGAGTGGGAAATTATTTGAATCGGTCGGCCTGCATATTTGCATAATGTCATTAATTTTACATTTTGCGCCAGAATAAAATGAAAATAATTTTCTATATTATTTGGATGCAGTATCGGGTTTTCGATACTTACAATCGTGCCTCCAAATTCGAATAACCACCAGGCCCAAGATTGTGTTGACCAATTTTTTCCAGTATTTCCTTGGTGGCCTTTCATGTGTTTGACATCCTAATCAAGTGTTGAATTACGTTAGTCGATGTTCCAAATTCAATATAAAAATTAATAATAATAATGCTTACCATTACATTGTGGAATGTATTGCATACCTCCTTGTGCTTGGTGGTATATTTCCTGCTTTTCTCAGACCCTTCTCTTTTCCATATTCCACTAGGGCTTTCCACTCCCTTGATGGAATCATCGGAGGGCGCTCATACCTAGGGTTCTTTTCTAGGTGAACCCTATATTGGTCTCGAACAATCTTCAGATGTTTTCCATCCTTCTTTAGGCTTCGATGTATCGAATGTATCTTTGTCGAACATACCAACCAATCGATTAGTCAGCTCATCCTTTAAAGATTTTGGTTGTCTATCCCACCTTGTGCGGTTTGTGGGCCCAAAGATGTCCAAGGCCAAATCATTTATATGTTTCTAAAATACATCATTTCCTGCAAAACAATCATGCCATCATTAGTCAACATTAAAAAAATTTATCGGTATATTAGAAAAAAATTATAAAACTAAATTGAACAATCTATAATTACCCGAAATCTTCTCTATCTTTATTGGAATGATTTCATCGATCACCAAAAATGTTTTCACTATTGAACCAGTGCTAGTGACATGAGAAGATCCATGAAATGTTGCTTCAACATCAGCATTAGTATCAAACCCTACCTCCACCCCTTCTTCTGCATGATCTGTTATGCATCGGTCAACATTAGCTGCACCCTCTGCTGGCCTTGGAGGTGTCACAGAGCATGTTTCCGATTGTTTAGTGGAAAAAAAGGGTACAGTATGTGGTGTACATGGAGTGGTTTGGTCACTGGGACCAACACCACCTTCACCACCAGTGTGTGGTTGTAAAATTTCCTGTAAATACAAGCCATTGTATTATAAGTTCACTATCATATAAAATAAAAAATTATAAAGTTCTAAATGAATGTACATTATGGTTCCACAACTTACTTTCAAGGATTGACATCTCTAGAGCAACAATTGAACCTTTGCTTTGATCTCGTCTGTCTGTGGAACTATCAATGCCAGACGAACCATTTCCTCATGTTGTTTTTTCAAGGTCTTCTGTAGCACCTTCAACGGGTCTATAGAAGAACCAATGTCAACATCATTGAACAACTACTAGACATCAAATTCTAAAGACTGCTAAGTTGATGTTTCATAAACCAAATCATTTGTCTACAACAGAAATATATAAAACAGTGCTTAGTTGTTGAAGCAATAGTCTGCGCAAAAAAATATATTAACAAAAATTGTCTATCATGATAGATTCCTAGAATTACATCTAGGTTTTCCTGATGCCTATATGACGTTGTGGTCTGATCAACAGCTTGGGACTTTCTCCGATCATCCACCTGCAAAAAAAGTATACAACATTATCATAATTAACACAATCGTAAAAGAGAAAAATACATAACAAAATAAACATTATGCTACATTTTGTATATGTGTACAATTTTGAAGTATTTAAAATGTAGAATTACATTCAGATTTTCCTGTTGCCCCGAGGCTCCAGTCGTTTGATCAATAGCTAGGGAATTTCCCCGATCATCAACCTACAAAAAAATTAGACAACATTATCATAATGAGCGCAAACATAAAAATGAAAAAATACATTAAAAAAATAAAAAATATGCTATACGTTATACATGTGTACAAGTTTAAAGTATTTAAAATGTATAATTAGATTCATGTTTACCTGTTACCCCGAGGCTGCAGTCATATGATCAATTGTCGGGTGGATTCCCCGATCAACACTTTGCATCAAAAAAAGATAAGATTATATAAATGAACCGAATATACTGTTGAAAAGACATAACAAAAGATATGTTTGTCCATCCTAAATTTTTACAATGACAATATTGATGTATACCTACTGCCTTGAGGCAGGTCTAGTAACATCTACTATGAGGGAGGTGCCCCTGACATAACCCTACATCAAAAACATACTAAAAATTACCTAACGAAACCAAAATACTCACTTAAACAACTTAATAACATAACATTTTGATGTATACCTGTTTCCTCACAGACTGTGTACTCCTCTCACCTGCTGCTGGGGTGATGCGCCCCCCATCACCTCCCTACAAATTCAACATAGGAAATATAATAAAAATTTATAATTATCTTCTAACGAATAATCCTAAAGATGTTAAAATAATTAATAAAAGGTTGGGTAAATTTCTGGATGTACCACATCCATACTAACCATTTTTGTATCTACTCGATTCAATTTGTAATTAATAATCAGCTCTTCCCCATCAGCTATTGATTTAATGGAACATACAAAGACACAGTTTCCTTCATGCACCTCAAATATGCAGTTGGGTTTCTTAAGGACCCTGGTTGTGTACTATTTATAAACACCGCAATATTCCAAGTTATTTTTGGCCTTTCGTCAAAGTACAACGTTTCTCCTTTATTTTGATCTTTGTCTTTCAGTTGTAAATAATTTGCTAATAACCCATATCTACGCATATTTCATGTATATTGGACCGGGAAAATCCAATCATTGTAGTTGTAAGAGGGTCCAACATACTCCATCAGTTTTGTACATATGTCATATCCGACCTTTATTCCATCCATGCAAAACAACCCCAATCCATGTAATGACGACAGTGCAATTCTATATATCCTCTCATTCACACAAAAATCAGTGTTGACTTGAAGAAGATCCCTAGGTACCCATTGTTTTGTTAGATTTTCTTAAGATCTAATTAGATTATCTAGAATCTTTATATGAAATAATAACAAGTACAAAAAAATGCATAATATATAAAATATACACAAGACAAAAAGATTTTCATCGAGGGAACCATAAAGGAGAAAACCCCGCAAAATTCTTCAGAATAGTAAGATGATCAAAAGCAGTAATAAGAAATGTTCAACACCTATAATTTTCTCCTCCTATGACTGTTTCTCTCTCAAATGCCTTAGAGAGTGTATGAGGTGTGTATAAATGAGGGAGAGCACCTCCCTATTTATACCCTTTAAATTTACTGACCAAATATAAGAATCGAGCCTATATGTCATCTCACATGGGGTCTACTTCTCCTAGAGAGACCACAATTAAATATTACATGATTTTACACTGGGGACTATTTCCCTGACTTACAACGGAGGTTGTACCTCAAGGTCTAGACACAATTTAGACATCCCATAAAGGGGTAACACACATCCCCAATGGGGGTACAACAACATGCAATGATAATATACATCAGGATATCTTTTGAAGTTACAAATACATCAACAATCCCTCTTAACTAGGAAGGTATTCTCTCTCTACACAGTCATCAACACATGTTGTCAGGTCTTCATCGCATCATCATCATCATAGATTCATAGAGTCTTCATCATAACTACTGCCATCATCTTCTTATAATTTTATCATCATCCCATACTATCTGTCATCAGAAGTTTCTACAATCCCAACCCTTTTTCATGCTAGATGTAGGCCTAGTCCTCTTCCAGGTCTTCATCTACAGTTCCAACCCCTTTTCATGTTGTATGTAGGCCTAGTCCTATCTGTAGGTATTCATCATCTATGAGTGAAAGACATCAAGCAGGTACATCCTAGGAATTATTATATGCCTCTTGCAAAACCTGCAAGATCTCCTAGGACTGATTATATGCCACTGCAAAACCTGAAGGATCATCCCAGGACTAATTACATGCCTTGCAACACCTGCATTCCCTACTATCATCTTCATCATCTTCACATCATCTCATCGTCACATGAAGCGCATCCCATATACACATAACACAACACTCACATTCACTGGCATGGTAGGACAAACCTAATACTATCCAGGAAAGGATTCCAGCACTTACATCCATTGGCATGGTAGGACACACCTACTACCATATGGGAAAGGCTACAGCACTTATATCCAACCATGGGAGGCCCAGCCTGCCACCATGTTGGAAAGGCTCTGCACTTACATCCGACCATGGGAGGCCTAACCTACCACCATATCGGAAAGGCTCTGCACTTACATCTGACCATGGGAGGCCCAACCCGCCACCATGTCGAAAAGGCTCTACACTTACATCTGACCATGGGAGGCCCAGCCTCCCACCATATCGGAAAGGCTCTGCACTTACATCTGACCATGGGAGGCCCAACCCGCCACCATGTCGAAAAGGCTCTACACTTACATCTGACCATGGGAGGCCCAGTCTTCCACCATGTTGAAAAGGATATGCACTTACATCTGACCATGGAAGGCCCATCCTACCACCATGTCAGAAAGGCTCTGCACTTACATCCTACCATGGGAGACCTAGCTTGCCACCATGTCGGAAAGGTTCTGTACTTACATCCGACCATGGGAGGACCAACCTACCACCATGTCAAAAAGGATCAGCACTTAAATTCGGCCATGGGAGGCCCAACCTACCACCATGTCGGAAAGTCTCTGTGCTTACATTCAACCATGGGATGCCTAGCCTTACACCATGTCAGAAAGGCTCTCGGACTCATCACTTCCCCTTGAAAGGAACCTTGATCTAAAGTACACACTGGATCTTCACTGCTCCTCCCTGTATCATACAAAAATGCAAGTCAAATCAATTAAATCAAGTAGTAGCTTTCAAAAGAAACATTTTACCTCACAAATAGTCAAGAAAGTGGCAACATATTTTGCCTCGGCTATACTTAGTACCATGTAGGACTATATCTTGCCAACCAGTAGCCCATACTGGATCTCAAACTGAAGAAGCAACCCAAGGTTCTCTTATTCTCAGTGACGCTACCAATACAAATCAACATAACCATGCAGGTTAATCTTTTGATTCGTATCATACTTGAGACCATACTCAACTGTACCCTTCAGGTACCTCACTGCATTCTTTGCAACCAAGTGAGCATGTCATGGATCCACAGGAACTGTCTCAAGTCATTCATAGAAAAGCATGTGTCTGGTCTTGTATTCGTCAGGCACATCAATGAAAAAATCATCTGACGATAGATCATGGCATCAACCGTCTCTGATGAAGCATCACTCAATAAATTTAGGTTCGATGCCATAGGTGTGGCCATGGCCTTACGGTCCATAATCCAGAACCTCTTCAAGATCTCCATTGCATACTTCCCTTATCCAAGGAATATTCCATCCATACTTTGCCACACTTCCATGCCTAAAAATTAATGCATCATACCCAAGTCCTTCATCTCAAACTTTGCAGCAAGTCTCCTTCTTTCATATTTAAAGAGTTCTTCTTTTCATGTCAGGAATAGGTCATTGACGTATAACAGGAGCATCACTAGTCTTCTTCCTTCAACCTTGAAGTAAAGGCTGGAATCCTCTTTCCTCTTAGTAAAGCTTAGAGCCATCATTAGTTTTTCCATCCTCTCGTACCATGTTGAACCTCAAGATCTTCTGCAGTCACTCCCTCTGAAGTGGAGCATCATTATCCCTTTGCCTTTCGTACTATATGTATTGAAACATTCTGTACTATATTGACAAGTAGATTCCTCTTCTATGAATATTCTATGTATCCATCTAGGGTCACTGGATGCCAATATCCTCTATCTTGAACCTTTTGAAAATTTCTTCTCGCACCCATCTGTGAGCTTGTCATCCTCTATAGGCTTTCATCTTCAACCTTGTAACAAAGGTTAAGATATTCATCACTCTAGGTGATATTCAAGCTCCTCATGTATTTGTTATCCCATGGGTGCCTTCTAAGCTCGTACAAGGCCTTCTTTAATTTGCACACATGATTCTTCCTGTCATGTGTCTCAACTTCTTAGTGGATTCAAAGGTCTCTTCATAGTATATTCCTTCTTTCTATGAGAAGCCTCATGCTATGAATATTTCCTTATATCCCACGATGTTTCCATCTACTGCATGTTGGATCTTGTAGATCCATATGGAAGACACTACGAACTTCCCTTAGACATCATTTTTCTTGAACTTGTACTCTTTGATCATACTCTCCTTACCTTTTCTTCTTGTCTACTGTAATGTCCCCGGTTTTGACCCCATTTGCACGATGTATATATTGTAATTAATCGTGGTGAGGAGCTCAAGGCAAAAGCCCCACCATCGATTTTGTTGTGTATGTTTCGGCAATGGGGATAATTGCCGATGGTATGCTGTGCTATAAGGCACATTTTAATGTGGCATCATGTAAACACGCACATCAATTAAAATAAACCACAACCGGCTACGGTAGTGCAACGTTGAATGAAAAGGGCATGGTTCCAAAGGATAAGGGGTGGGGGGATGTCAAACCTTGGTCTATGGGGGAAAAACCCATGTTTTGTCACCTTGTTGATTTTCCATCTTCCCTTGTTAACCTCTTTAATGCTTCAGCTGGTGGTTGGGGGAGTTATTGCTGAAGTGGTGGTGGTTGTGGCAGGCTGTCAGCCTTACCCACTTTCCCACTTCACCCACGTCTGCACATTCTTCTCCCTCATGCACTCTTCCCTAGTCAGTTCACTCTCACCATGATTTTGGTCTGTTGGCTCCTCACGCACAGGCTCTGGGCGATTTTGGTCTCACGCAGGCATTTTCTTCCTCTCCACGAGTTGCTAAATGCTCAGGCACTTGCAAATTCGTGTCCTCCTGACTGCTGTGCATTCTCACGCAGAGGATTTCCCTCCCGTTTCTCATTTTCGCGCACAGGAATTTCCTGGGTTTTACCCACGTCGTTTTCCTCCGTGAATTGGTGAATGGAGTGGCTGAATCCTTTCCTCACGGGCTGAAGGTGGGGTTCCGCATTATTGTTCCTCACGCACAGGTCAGGAAACTATGAATTCGTCTGCATTATGGTCAACATATGTTTTCCCAGTAGCTTTGGTTGTGCAAAATGGGTTGTTTCTCCCCACATCACTGGTAAGGTGTAGGCTAATGCGTTTTTGTTGGCTGTGGTGTCCAACTCCGTTTCTGGCCACTGGGTATTTGGGGTGAGCTGTTGATTATCCATTGTGGTCTGTGTTGAGTTCCCATGGCTATGCTGGGAGTGCTGTTGATTATCCGTTGTGGTCTATGATTTGTGTTATTGTTCATTTTGTGTTTGGGCTGCTGAAGTACCTTGTTTGGGTTGCAGCTGGGTTGTTTTGGCCACGTTAGGGCCAAAACCAGCTCTGAGTTGCTTAGCGGGCTAAGCTGTGCCTCATTTTGGTTTGGGGTTGCCACCCTATTGTTTATGCCTTCATCACAGAGCAGTGAATGAAGTTGTTTTGCTGCTGGTATGTAGTGGTTGAGCCTTGGACTGTGCTGGCTTGGCTTGTCTGTTGAAATCCTGTGAAACCCAGCTATGTTGGATTGCTGTTTGTGCCCCTTGACTATGTATAAGCCTGCAATTGACCCTTATTCCGGAGGAATCATGCCCAGCTCGGGGGTGGTCGCGTTGCTGAGAGGCTAATGAGCACGCTGGCCTATGGTTGGGTGGAACGTTGCAGCGACGTAGCTGGTTGCGGGTGAATTCTTCATCAAAATATAAGTGATGTTGTTTACTCCATATCTATATATATATTGATGTCAATTAATGAATCATAATGAACATGTGGAATGCTGGTTACGAATATGTTTGCTTCCGCCGAATGTTGATTTATTGTGCACCTGTGTGTGCCTGTAAGTTTTAATTCCAGCATTGTTTTCTTTTAAATATGTTCATGGGTTGTTTGCCCGGCTGTGTTGATGATCGTCGCGTCCTCTTCGCTGAGTAAGGGATGGGGACGTGACATCTACTTCTTCATATCTAGAAGGCTATGCATCAATGATGTCGCTCAACAGTTTCACATAACTAGAGTGTGTCTGAGGCCTCTTACTTTCTTTGGAAGTCTCGTCATACTATTCTTCATCCTGAATGATTCTTCATCTATTGTTCTCTTTATATTCTTTTGAAGCTTTTTCTTTCGCTATGGTGTATTGGACCCAGGAATCTTCAGGTTCCTCTTCTGAACTGTTGTTACTTGTTCTTTGGAATGATCTACAAGTCAAGTTCAGTTGCATGATTAGAAACATATCATAATTTCCAAAACATATTAATAGTGACAAATATATGTCACATAGCCATGCGACTATTTTATCCAATGCTACAACATTCATTCATATCATGTATGGCATACAGTAACTTCTAGATGCATTTTACCCTAATGTCATTAAGATTGTGTACTACTCCTAATATGTCAACAAATAGGTTTCAATATAGATAAGTAGTAATGGAATGTTGTACAACATCATTGGCTTCTTACCCATCATGTGCAATTCAATAGTATACATGCAAATACTCAAACATGCATAACAAATCAACTGAATATAAACAAATGCATAACCAAACACTATCATGAAATGACAATTGAATACTTATATTTATTTGTTTTGTGGGTAGACTCCCTCTTGAGCCTTCAACTTCACCATCTTCTTCATTTATAACGAAATCATTTCTTATCCAAATGCTAACATGGATAAGAGGTTCTTCAAGAATTGAGTTCTTCATATTCCTCATTGCTTGAGGGATCTTCTTTTAATTGTGAGAGCTTGATATTCATTTGATCCCATATTCTCTTCTCTTATTATGAGTCAAGCTTATTCTTGTGCACACTCTTCCCAGAGTCTGTTGAAGGTAATCACTTCCTTCTAGCACACATTCCTTGAATGAATTAATCCCATGATTTTGGGAGGCCATTCAAGGTGGTTATAACAATATATTATTATTCTTCGATTGCTTCGTCATAGCATAGAACACTTAATTTTTCCATCTTAAAGGATGACACATGAGGGATGAGATGATCTTTAATAGAATCTGCAATGATTCTCTTGGCTCTATCCTTAGCCTCATCTCCCTCTGGCTCCTAGGAATTTCTTACTGAAATAATGATCCAAGTCAATTTATTCAAGGATCACGGAGGTCATATACTTCCATACTCGAAAGTTGTCAGCTTCACCAATATTTTCATCAAGCTGGTGTGATT
Source organism: Pseudotsuga menziesii (assembly GCA_001517045.1). Lineage (NCBI taxonomy): Eukaryota > Viridiplantae > Streptophyta > Pinopsida > Pinales > Pinaceae > Pseudotsuga > Pseudotsuga menziesii. Next base: position 413,403 of record LPNX010430165.1, read on the forward strand.
AGTCATTTTGAAATGAGAACCTCAAATGTAAATAGAAAAAAATTAGATCTTGCCGATTTGAGGTGTCTGTCCTGGTTTTGGAGCTGGCTGATCTAGGGTTTGTCAAAGAAACCCTAAATTTCAAACTTTGAATTTCAAACTTCTGATTAGATATAAATATGGGATTCTTCAAGGCGATATGTCCAATGTACTTCTTTTCTAAAAACCGTGGAGGGAAGATCTCGGAACAGGAAGCCCTAGTTTTCCAATTTCTTCTGCACAAATGACTGATATTGCTTCTATTGTAGCTCCAAAGGTTCATATACTTAAGGTATGAAATGTCTCATTGTGATAGAATGATAAGTATTCTTTCCAAACCCATAGGTTAGAGCATAAATTCATTCTCCAAGTGGGACTTATGTTGATCTTCCCAAGGTGTCTGTTTTGGGTACTGTTCATCATAGCGAACTTGTACAGACTTCCGCGTGTCACTGTTTCACATTCTAGGTCTCAAAAACGTACCACAAAAACTATAGTCCATTCCCTACCTAGAAAATCTTTCCCAATTTCATTTGGACCTTCCTATCCCGAGATATAGAAAATTTCCCTAGGTCACATGTTTATGACTGCATTCTGGAGGATGCTGGAACCCTGATTTGGAATAACCATATCTCCTAAAGTATAGCGAATCTGAGGCTGAAAATTTTACATAGTATACAGAACGAATTTCTCTTTGGCCTGTAAAATTTGTGTCTTCTGATCCTCCTCCAATATCTCGTTATAGTGAAAGTTCTAGAATGACTAAATTCATTCTTTTAGGTTTTTCAGGCATGAAACCCTAATTTCCATTAGCTGCCATTGTAGCTGTATTTTCACTGCACAGTGAAACTTCTCTGATTCAGAAACTGCTACCACCAACAGAGGCAGTGAATACCTCTTTTGGAATGAAATCCCTCATCTGACCTCGGCCTCCCCATCCAATAAGTTAAATGAAGGCCATCTTTTCTTTTTAAATTTACCATACTGATAAGGCTTATAGGTAGGAAGCCATAGGATAATTTACCATCTTCATATGCTAGCCAGGTTTCAAACTCGCAAATTTACCATCGACCCAAATTGGGGGGTGTGTGCTTACAAATGGACCCATGAAATTAGGACATAATTATTGAGGAATTCCTCCATAGGCATGCTGGGTTATTTTCTATACACATGCTCGGCCAGGAAGTGTCCAGCTCTTTTTCTGGGCCCATAAAATTATGACCTACAAAAGTACATGGACAACACTGCAGGGAAGAGAAGGGTTAGAACTCTAAGATGCTACTCATGAAATCAAAATCCGATGGTTGGAATTAAAGATATAATCCTAGAATTATTTTTTTCCTCCGAGCAACTTGAACATGGGGTTTATGCTCCGCTAGTACCTCAACTTTTTCGAGATCGAATTTACTCTTCCGATGGTTGAGCCTGCTTGCGCCCCTATTTTTACTGGGTTTATATTAACATTTTCCTGGTTTCCTTGGGGGGATTTTTTGGTCGATATTTCGCTTCTTATTCCACAAAACACCATAGTACCAATACCAATACAGTGTAAAAAAAGGGGTATCTGGCGGATGAAAGAAGGATCCAATAAAGTTTGTTGCATATAGGATTTGAAATAAGGACAAATATCATAGTGTGAAGGACAAAGATCCACACAATCAAACAGATCCACTACAATAAGCTTAAACTCATCTATAGAATCATTAGTAAAGTAGAGTGGACAGATCCTAGGACCTATGAGTGGAAACCGCATCAAATGCCATGATTTGTCTCTCAATCGAACAAAGGCTTTAAGGGGAAGAAATTGTTAGTGACTCCTAGATTTCGATATAGCTATGTTACGCCTAGATTTCAATACAATAGCTTAGTTACACCTCATATTTATTAACCTTCAAAAGATATGGAAGGTAAGTTACTCGCCTGAGATAGGAAGGAAAGGTACGAAGTCGCGAAGCCCTTAAAGGAGGATGAGGTATATGTTGTGACTCGACCAATGGGAGAGGAACAAGTCGGGACCCCATTCAATAAAGGGGATTGGATCAGATCTCACCAATGATCAATGGGGGAACTTGGGCTAAGTTAAGGTACCATTCATTTGTGGTTTGAACCATGACGCCTATATGTCAATCAGGCAGGACAATATCTATCATTACGGGGAGGCGTTATTGGTTTACTTGGTTTCTCAGTTAAATAATAAATAATATCTATTGGATGGAAATAGTTATATTTTATCAGTTCAAGTCCCTTAAATGAAATTCCACACATTTCTGTGCCAAGAGTAGCAAGAATGGGTGGGAAATGAATTACTGTGTTGGCAAGCCTCCTCACCCTCCTTATGATACATTTCCCTCTGTGTTGTTCCTTTCCTCATGACTTACCAGGTTTTTCAGAGTGGCGCCTTCCCTCGTAGCACCTTCTTATACATTTCCCTTATAATGAGACGTATTGGCATGGATTGCATGAAACAACCTTCTGAACTTCTTCCTTCATCTAAGAACACCTTGTAGGGGAGGCATTATCAGAACTACCTTGTTGGTTACACACTCCGTGCCTTTACCCACCTAAACAACTATACCCTTTAGCCTGGATCGACTTCCTAAATGAATGTTGCTTAAGAATTACAACTATAAAACCGGGATCAGATGAAAGTACTTACGTTCCCTCTACTCTAATCCAATTTGGTTAGTAAGTATTATCAGGAGGCTCTATCCCATCTGGGGTGGAAAAGTGCAATGGATGAGGAAATGGCATACCTTTCCTTGTTCATGCAATACACCTGCCAGAAAAGAAACACTTTCTCTATAGTTTCCCTATACCATGAGGTCCAGTTACCATTACCTGTTACCGAGTAGAACCACTCCTAAAAGACCTTACGAGCACAAGTTTTATTTGTGTTTACCCCTTGAAACCTTGGGGAGAGAATCAGTATGCTTACCATATGCCTTGAATTAGACCCGGTTACCCTTTAATTCATGCACCCCAGTTAGTTTAGTAAGGCAAGCTAGCCTAGCCCTTCTTGCTTGATGATATGTGGAGAGAACACCTTCAACTAGGAATCCCTAGTTCCTACAGTTGCACAATGCCTTATTTTAGAGAGGCTCTGATACCATGTTATATTTTCTTAATATTTGATTAGATTATCTAGGATCTTTATCTGAAAGAATAACAAGTACAAAAAATACATAAGATATAAAATATACACAAGACACAAATATGTTCATCGAGGAAACTATAAAGGTGAAAACCCCGAAAACTTCTTCAGAATAGTAAGATGATAAAAAGCAGTAATAAGAAATGTTCAGCAACTATCTTTCTCTCCTTCTATGACTGTATCTCTCTCAAATGCCTTAGAGAGTGTATGAGGTGTGTATAAATGAGAGAGAGCGCCTCCATATTTATACCCTTTCAATTCACTGACCAAATATAAGACTCGAGCCTACATGTCATGATGATGATGAAGATGACGACGATGATGTTGATGATGATGTTGATGATGATGTTGATGATGTTGATGTTGATGATGATGATGACGATGATGACGATGACGATGATGATGATGACGACAATGAAGATGGTGATGACCATGTAATTGATATCATATGAAATGATGAAGATGATGACAATGACGATGATGATGATGACGCTGATGATGCTGTTGATCACGATGATGTTGAAGATGATGATGTTTAATTGTAAAAATAACTTTAATGATGATGTTGATAATGATGTTTAGGTTTATGATGTTGATGATGATGTTGATGATTATGATGTTGATGATGACTATGACGACGATGACGATGATGATGATGACGACAACGACGATGATGATGATGAAGACGGTGAACAACATGTTCATCTCATATGAAATGATGATGATCATGATGATGATGCTAATGATGTTGTTGATGACGATGACGATGATTATGATGGTGACAAAACGACGACGACGATGATCATGATCATGATGATGATTTTTTAGTCTAGAAACCCTACACACTATCAATGGTTTCTAGTCTAAGAATGCCAAATTTCACACCATCCCGGCACATACATAAAAAATTTCATCGTTGGCCCCACATAGCACATTAATTAATCTATAGTTATGGTTTTTGTTGCTCAATTTGTTAGTGACGGGCATGTTTGACAATGAAGATGACGATGAATTAGTTTCTAAATATTATGATGATGAGGATGATGATGATGACGATGATGATGACGACGATGACGATGATGATGATGATGATGATGTTGATGATGATTATTATGATGTTGATGATGATGATGATGACGACGATGATATTGTTGCTGATGATGATGACGTTGATACAGATGACGACGACAGTGATGATGATGGTGTTGCTACTGATGATGACGATGATACAGATGATGACGACAGCGACGATGATGATATGAAGTAATTAATTTGATCTAGGTTTATTTTTAATTTTAAACATAATTTTAATGATGATGTTGATGATGATGTTTAGGTTTATGATGTTGATGATGATGTTGATGATTACGATGATGATGACGACAATGATGATGATGATGATGATGATGAGTATGACGACAATCATGATGATGAAGAAGATGGTGATCACCATGTTCATCTCATATGAAACAATGAATATGATGATGATGTTGTTGATGACGATGACGATGACGATGACGACGATGATGATGGGTGATTTTTTAGTTTGGAAACCCTCCCACACCATCAATGCATGTACTGTCTAGTCTAGCAATGCCAAATTTCACACCATCCCGACACATACATAAAAAATTCATCGTTGGCCCCACGTAGGACATTAATTAATCTATACGTATGGTTTTTGTTGCTCAATTTGTAAGTGACAGACATGTTTGAGAATGAAGATGATGACGATGACGATGATGATGATGATGTTGATGTTGATGATGATGGTGATGACCGTCTTGATATCATATGAAATGATGAAAATGCTAACGATGTTGATGATAATGATGATGATGCTAATGATTCTATTGATGACGATGATGATGCTGATAATGATGACGGCGATGATGATGATGGATGATGATGATGATGTTGATGATGATGATGTTGACGACGATGACGATGATGACGGTGATGCTGATAATGATGACGATGACGATGATGATGATGATGATGATGACGATGATGATATGAAGTAATAAATTTGATCTAGGTTTATTTTTTATTTTAAAAATAATTTTAATGATGTTGTTGATGATGATGATGATGATGATGATGACGATGATGATGATGATGATGATGGATGATTTTTTAGTCTAGAAACCCTCCCACACCCTCAATGCATGTGTCTAGTCTAACCATGCCAAATTTCACACCAAGCCGGCACATACATAAATAAATTCATCATTGGACCCATGTAGCACATGATGATGATGATGACAGTGGACTTAAGTATTGAAAAAGAAAATGTCAAACAATATGATGATGGTGATGACGATGATGATGTTGACAACAATAACGACGATGATGTTGACAACAATGATGATGATGAAGATGATGATGATGATGAAGATGATGAATATGAAGAAGAAGAAGATGATGATGATGATGATGATGATGATGATGATGCTATTGACGATGATGAAGATGATGATGATGACGATGGACTTAAGTATTGAAAAAGAAAATTCCAAACAATATGATGATGATGATGTTGACGACAATGACGATGATGATGTTGAGGACAATGATGATGATGAAGATGATGAAGATGATGATGATGATGATGAAGATGAAGATGAAGATGATGATGATGAAGATGATGATGATGATGATGTTGATGATGATGAAGATGATGATGATGATGATGATGACGACGATGACAATGATGATGATGATGATGATGATGATGATGATGATGATGACGACAATGAAGATGATGAAAATGAGGGTGATGACAATGACGATGATTATGATGATGATGACAATGATTGCGATGATATTGATGATGACGATGATGATGATGATGATGATGATGATGTTGACGATGATGAAGATGATGATGATGAAGATGATGATGCTGATGATGAGGATGATGATGATGAAGATGATGAAGATGATGAAGATGATGAATATGAAGATGATGTGACGATGATGATGACGACGATGACGACAATGATGATGATGAAGATGATGATGTTGACGATGATGAAGATGATGATGATGATGAACATGACGAGGACGATGACAACGACGATGACGACGATGATGATGATGATGAAGATGAAAATGATGGTGACAGTGATGATGAGGATGATGATGAAGATGTCGATGATGATCATGATGACGATGATGATCATGATGATGGAAATGATATTGATGATGATGATGAAGACGATGATGATGGAGATGACGATGATGATGATGATGATGATGATGATGACGGTGAGATGACGACGACGATGATGATGATGATGACAACGATGAAGATGAAGATGATCATGATCATGATCATGATGATGTTGATGATGATGAAGATTATTTTAGCCTTTTATCTTCTCCTATTTGTAAATATATGATCTCATTAATGTTAGTAAGTATTTTTTTTTAAATAAGATAAAATAATATGTCTAATTAAATATTTACCTTTCAATAGATTTCATCCTCTTCTTCATCCAAGTCATCATCTATATCATCAGATCTAGAGTCAACATTGTAAGGATTGTCCATATCATCATCGTCATATAAGTCAGTTACGATCATCATGTCATCGTCGATTCATGGGAATTGTCTGCTACATAATATGATTCAACTAATTCTTGGACATCTTTTACTGGATCATCATGATCATCTAACTCATGTTGATCATGCTCTTCATCATTGTATTCTTCTTTTAGAGTACCCTCTTCATTACCTTCATCTAGGTTATACTTTATCGTCCTTCCCCTTATATCGTGTCTCACAACAAATGACCAACCTGCTTTACCTGGAACCTACAAGCAAAATACCCATTCACATTGGCTTGGAAAAACATAGGGATCCGTTCCTGGCTCAAACAACCTTGTATTTACCATGATAAATCAATTATCATGTTCAATAATAGTTATATCAGGATCACATTGATTCAGTCGTAACCTGTACCATTTGAGAATGAACGGAACTACCTTGAAGGATTTAAAGTCACACTGTAGAATATCTTCCAAATACCATAGTATCAATTTTCTGAGAGTTCTGGATGTTTGTCACTTCTAGATGAAACATTGGTCACCTCAAATACTACAAATATCCCACAATCTGATGTTTTCTTTGTTTCATCCAATTTTTTGATGCGATATCTACAACCATTGCAAACCATATCCTTTTGGTGTTTTACTTACAACATGCAATACACGAAAATATTACATAACGATTCAATATTTATGATTAACCGCATGTTTATGCATCCATACATGGAAAAGAACAACATGTACATCAAAATGTAATTTGCAAAATAAAATTTTTAAAGTGATTGATTAATATGCTTTCCTTCTTATCTTTTAAACCATAGGCTAAATCGATTTCCCTTTATGTAAGATTTGTGTATCCATTGCAATGTGTTGCTTTTACCAATGAAGCCACACCTTCCCATGATATTCCATGACCTGATTGTTCACATCATTCAATCCATAATGTTAATGCAAAAATTTGCTCAACATGCTATGTCTAGCCTACACCATTTGCAAGCATCCATCTCCTAACCCATTTGACCCCCACACCCATGTTTAGCCTATGTTTTTTCTCCCAAAGGCTCAAAAATAATTTAAAAAGGGCTTAAAAAAACCCCAAAAGAGCCAAAAAGGCTCACAAAGGAGCCAAAAGGCCCAAAAAGGGGCTAAAAGGCCCAAAAATGGGCTTAAAACTGTAAAAGGGATTAAATCCCCCAACAGGAGCTACGAAAAAAGGAAAAAGAGCTTAGAACCCTAGGTAGGGCCCAAAACCTTGACTAGGGGGCTAAAATCCCTAAATGGGAGAAAAAATCTATAAATAGAGTGGTGGGGGGTCACTATCACACATGATTCCTCCTCCCTGTCATTATAATGCCCGTGTGAGTACCTTGAGAGACCTTTCACTCTTAAGCTATTCACCCCCCCACAACTCCATTCCTTCCATTTGCTCATTCCCTTGGTGTGTAGAGTAAAAATTCCACCCAATCCTAGCATGTGGAGAGGCATCTTCTAAGTTTGGGCATGGTGACCCCCTTTGAAACAAGATAGGAAGGTATATAGTTTCATGTTTGTTTATTTAGTTTGTAGATTGTAGATGCTTCGTATTTGTTTTATTTTCTAACAGTTTGTTGCAACTTGTCTTTTCTCCATTGACTCTACCCTTTCATCCTCTAGACGGAAGGGAGGTGCTTCTGCACGTTGCCAGGGATTTTCCTTGGCTACAATTTGGCGACTCCACCAGGTCAATCCCTCAAGATCCCTGGGGCTTAATAGTTTTTCTTTGCAGGTTTTTGCATAGGTTTTGAATAGTTGTTTAGTAGTTTTCTTTTGCAGGGTTAGTTTATTTCAATCTTGTATTCATTTATGTTCCTGGTCGAGCCCTCCTGAGGCTGACTCGAACCCATTCAGCCATAGTACCAGTTACAGTCAGCCGTCCCGATTCCATTTTTAATTATTTTTTTTTTTGGGCCCAGTCACCTATCTCGAGCTAACAGGAGTGACCCAGTCACCTATTCATCCCAAAACAAAGCAACCTAGTCACCTGTTTGGCCCCAACAGGAGTGACCTTCCCCTCTAGGATTAGACGATGCTTGTTTCATCCTAGAAGAAACCCAATGGCCCATCCATGCCCGAAAGGAGTGATTTAGTTGCCTTTTCAGACCCAAAAAGGGAGACCTGCCTCTCGGGTTTCCTGCCACTGTTGTTCGGACTGTCTGTGCGGCTCAGTCGACATTGTCGAGCAGCCAGAAGAGACCTGTGTTTTTTGCAAGTATTTTTTACATTCGGTTGTGTATATGGTTAATTTGTTTACAAATGAAAATCTATCTAATACTTGGAAAAATTTCTGCAAGTTCATTTCATTATTTTAGTCTTAAAACTTAGTGGAAATTAACCTCCTTACCCATCCCTTCCTCCTCTACTTAGTCATCACCCTCCTGGGTATTCTGAGATAAGACAGAGGGTTGAGAAAGCATAGTAATAGGCACATGTTCCTGTTATTTCTCTAATCCATTAAAAACAAGTGTCTTGGAAGCTAGAGGGGGTGGAATCTGTTAGGGGTTTCACGGCGTTCGCATCCTCCCTATTGAGCAACCTTGTGCTTGAGGAGTGACTTGTGGATCTATGGGTGGGATTGTTCCCACTTTGATGAGAGCCCAACACTCCTTCTTAGCCTAGGAGGGATACAAAATAGGGCAGCCACACTGTAGATTATAATTTTGCAGTCTTATAGTGCACTTTGGTCCTGTTCGTTTTTGTCGGTTCATATGTTACAGGTTGTGTTACCCATTGCCTAAACTATGCATAATTTCCAATACTATTTACTTATCACATGATTAAAAAATAATAAAATAAACAAAACTCAATACAAAGTACACACATAACCATACCATATAACTCAACCAAACTCGGTTAATGACCCCGAGTGAGCCTTTAAAAGTAACCAATTTAATTTAAATCAAAATATTGCATTTTGAGGACATAAGTCCCTAATTGCCTTAACCGTGGGAAGTGCTTGGGACATTCCCTAAAAATCATTGTGAGGAGTACCATGGGAACCCAAAAGTATCTAGCTAACAAGAGGAATTGCCAAGCGAAATGGGCAATGACCCCTACCAATTGAATAGAACGCCTGTGAGGAAAAAGGAAAGTGTTGTCTTCAGGAAGTCTTGGTGGCTAAGTGACCACCTATAAACCAATAGGAATCCATTAAACCAAGGTCAAATTTTCATTACCAGTTACTATCAAAAAAACACCATTGATCCACCATGCTCGTCCTCACACCTAAGAGGCGATCCACCTCAGTTCAAATCTTTATACCATCACCGTCGATGCCACCCTCAACAGCCTTCCTCACCATCAGAAGGCCATATGGCCTCTGATTCTGAATCGAATTCCTACCAATCTGATCCAAACCTACACACTACACCGTCTAGCCCCATGACGAGTGTGAATCCTGATCCCTTCTTCGAATGGGTAGTCGGTAGCAGACCCACGTCCATGCCTCACATTACCACCAAAATTGTGACTAGCATCCCCAACATCACTACAAATGTCATGGTGAGTCCGCAACCCACTAGTGGCAGACCCACACCAACCCCCATCCTTACCACTATACCACTTTTCATACTTGGGGGCAATGGCCATGTGATTACCACTGTCCCACCTTTCATACCTAGGGGTAGTGGCCTTGTGATTACCAAAGTACCACCTCTCATACCTGGGGACAATGACCCTTCCATCACCATCCCAACTATCCCCCTTGTGGGAAGTCAACTTAAGGTGCCCCCAATCACACAAGGACATCACGTTCCTGCAAATTTCGACACAATCACTGAACCCTTCCATAATAGCCTTGGAGGCTAATCTCCCATTCATGGAGTGCCTCAACTTTCCTCATTTGGATAGATTAACCAATGACCCATTATGCCACCAACCCCACTGGCCTCCCATGACAACTAAACTTGCATCACATTCCAAATTTTGAAGTGAAGGCAAGGGAGTTCCCCCAAAACCATATCATGATGTTTCATCTATGGTGCTCATCAAAAAACATTATGGATGATTCAATCAGACTCAGGTTGTTCTAGCGCACCCTCACAGGCACTGCAACCAAGTGGTACATTGAGCTTCCTCAAGCCTCCTACCCAGGCTTCAATGGTTTAGCCTTCATGTTCCTATAGTATTTCCAACTCCCCATCTATTATGATGAGAGCATGGAGATACTCCTATCTTGCCACCAAAACATGGTGACTCACATAACCAACCACTTCCACGAGTGGTGGTGATGTCGGAGCTTGTGCAAGATTCAACTAGAAGACAGAGTCTTCCTTGATTGGTTTTTAAAGACCTTGCTACCACCCATAGCCAAGGACATCACTTCTGAATGCCCCCAATCAGAGGAAGAGGCCATATTGAAGGCCCAACAATTTAACTTGATCTATGCTCAGTCAGGATACCTGTACACCATCCTCCTTGATGCTCCTTGTGTCGGTACCTCTCGCCATGACGCGCCGGGGGCATCCCATGTTGTGGATGGAATCATAGGTTTTGTCTCTCAACATCCATAGTGTTGTGCGACACCTCCTATAATCCCACTGCACCTAAGCAATGCCCCAAGCATTGCAGAACAAAACCAAGCTCCCGACTACTCAAGGATGATGGCTCAGTCTGGAGCTACAACCTCCTATACATAGCCTGCGCCACCACAACATGCTCATGTACCAACTTGGATGACACAATCGTATTTAGGACTAATGACTAGATTCATAGCCCTTCTGGTCCCTCCGGTCTACTATGCACCAGCTATGCCAACTGCTCCGACCCTCACCCAAGCTCTTCCAACACCCATGGGACAAGTTTTTTCTCAGTAGAACCGTCCCAACCAACCCACCCCCAATAAATAACAAGGGAAAGGTATAAATAACTGAGCTAGGAATTGGGGTAACAACCAGCCACCATGAGGAGTCCAACATCCAAATCCTCCCAACAACACTGGAGCAAACCAACCAGCTCCAAAACCCCAACAACCTAACCCACCTAGTCGAAACTCTTCATTACATACCAACCAGCTGTGTAGACTATGTGATGTCTACGGTCATTATACATATGAATACCCCTTCATGGGTCACGCTAAGCAGGTTATTTAGAATGAAGCTCAACATGGTACCAATACGGCAGTTCAAGCTCGACCTAATCCATTACCAATAGGCCCTCCACCCATGGTACTCCAAAAACTGTTACCACTCTAAGGACTAGTAGCAACGACACCCGTTCCACCACCTTCTCTCGCAGCTCCCACCGCACCCCTGCCTACAAAGAGAGGTGTTCACCACCTGCTAGCCATGGCAACTTAAGAGGTCAACTTGCAGACCAGGAGAAATCAGTATGGATCCACTACTGAAACCACTGACCCATCAATGACATCCAAGATCGACAACCAACATACCTCTTCACTTACCCCCATTCCTCCTTGATGCAATGGCCCGAGGACCACAACTTCCCATGTGATAGATTTCCAACAATGCCATGACTAGAGTCATGGTGAAATATAGCATCGTTGATGACTTGGTCAAGGCACCTATGGCCATGTCTGCTCTAGAAGTGCTGAAAACATGCCTGCCACAATGAAAATTATTATTAGCCACACTCAGTGCCATAGAGCTCTTCGAATCCAAATTGATTACATTTGATTTGGACAACGGAGAGCCCAGAATTCCATCAACCATTTCCTTCCATATTCTGGTATCAATTCATAATTTGGTCATGCATCAATGTATTATTAATGAACGGGCATCCACTTTTGTCATGTCAACGTTGGTCTGGAAGAAACTTGTATCCCCTCTCCTCCAACCATCCACCACTACATTGCGTGCTTACGATGGCCACTCCATAAATATCAGGGAATACTTCCACACGTCCCCATATCATTAGCTGGTAAAATGGTGTTGATCGACATAGAAGTTTTCAACGCACAGTTGGATTATAACCTGCTCTTGGGAAGGATTTACATGTATGCCATGAGAGTCGTGGCATCCACATTTTCAGCCTCATGATGTTCCCTCATGATGGGAATATTGTGACGGTGGACCAACTAACTTACCACAATCTGCATGGTCCAACCACACCAGCCACTGTTATCCCTACTGTTGATAATGCCTTTGACAGTGCGCCTACCCCCTCATTGCTGGCATTAGGCCCCAGGTTGTCCACCAACACTTCCATGATAGCTTCCTTCCCCTTGGTACCACCTCCACTGGCAGTAAGCGAGACTACATATTTAAGCATGCTCTCATCCAGCACCGTTGCACCCAAACCCCAACCACAGTCGCAGCTCCATCCGCAGTTGCAACCCCATTTGCAGTCGCAACACCATCCGTAGCCACAACCCCATCCGCAGATGCAGCCTCAAATGTAGTCACCAAGGAATTACTGGGGCTCTCTCCCAGTTCATACAAATCCCTTCCTTTCCCCCCCACCCAACATTATGAGTAAGCCAGTGACGACTACTTTTAACTTACCCAATTTCACATTGGGGATCCCTGTGTGGTACCTCGAACCACCTGCACAACCTCCAATTCCCCAAGTCATGTTGACTCCTGTTCAACCCATTGCATTTGAGACACACACCCCTCCTAGACCACAGAAGCCACCTTCCGCACCTACACCAGCCCCGCCCCACCCAAAGAGGGCTAGGGAAAAAACGCTAAAGCGATATCCGAACCTCAACAAACTCCACCATGTGCCATGTGTGATGTGAAGGGTCACACAACCCAAAAATATCTTGATATTCCCATACTCTGCACACACTTAGATTCCATGGATACAATGAAGAACATTCTGGTGGTTATCCTCCTAAGTGGGAAAACATTAAAAAACAAGTCTTTGAGGACAAACCATGCATGCGCCCTCTGCAGATTTTATGGACTTTATTCTCACCACTGCCAAGACTTCGTCGAGTTTCGAACTTCCCTGATCAATCTCCATAAACATTCCCTTGAATACGAGATCACCGTTATTGAGGAAATCCACCCTCTAGATCCTTCCTTAGATACCATGACTATTTACATGATGTCTAGCTCCACATACCCTTCTATCTTTGTAACCATTGACAATCCCTCGGATCTATTCCATCATTTCTTTCACAATGATGAGGAGATACTCAAAGCCTTAACTGCTCTTGAATACCCTCAGGATGACATGCACCACCACTCGTTCTTCATTCCCAAAGAACCTGCATCGTCATTTGATCAGTTTCCAGTTGAGACCAAGGATTTCATCCACAGGAAAGTTGACTGGTTCAAAGACCCCATTCCAACACCTGATGCTTTTGAAGAGGGGAACATGGCCAATATCTCACCTACCATCAAGGTCAACATCTCAACCAATCAAAATATCATTGAGGAGATCACACTGGGGGCATCCTGCTCCTTAGAAGAAGTCGCTACCTACAAAGCGCTTTTCCAATATTTCTGTGACGTCTTTGCTTGGTATTATACTTATATGCCAGGGTTGGATCTGTCCATTGTTGAACACCATATCGATACCTAGCCTGAAGTGGCACCTGTTCGTCAAAAGCAACAACCCATCCATCCTTCCAAAGCTGCTACAGTCAAAGCAGAAATTGAGAAACTGGGCACAGCCGATTTCATCTATCCCATCGCATACACCACTTGGGTTTCCAACCCTATCCCCATGAACAAAAAACAGGGCACTATCCGCATTTGTACAAACTTTCGCAATTTGAATCTGGCTTGTCCCAAAGACAACTTCTCAAAACTGTTCATTGACCAAATCATTGATGCGTGTGATGGACATGAGGTTCTTTCCTTCATGGATGGTTTTTTAGGATATAACCAAATTCAGATCCGGAAGGAAGACCAATACAAAACCGTGTTCACAACCCCTTGGGGCAAATTTTCCTATAAAGTGAGGCTCTTTGGATTGAAGAACACTGCAGCCACCTTCCAGCGCACCATGACATATTGCTTCCATGAGCTAGTGCACATTATACTGGTTTACCTAGACAACCTCATTGCTCGGTCACGGAAGTAAGCACAACACATAGAAGACTTGAAGCAAGTATTTTTGTGATGTCGCAAGTACAAAGTCCATTTGTACCCCCTAATGTGCATATTTTGTGTCCCAGCGGGCCGTCTTCTTGGGTTCATCATGTCCCACAAAGGGATAACATTTGACCCTCTTAAAGTTCAAGCTATTCTTGATCTCCCTTCACCATGAAATATGCACCAACTGTAGAGTCTCCAAGGAAAGGCCAACTTCCTTCGCCACTTTGTACCAGAATATGCGATGAAATCCCATGGTTTCTTTCATTTTCTTCATTCCAACATTCCATTCATTTTGGATCAGTAGGCGTGAGAATCATTTGATGCACTCAAACAAGCTTTGGCTTCCGCACCATTACTTTCTGCACCCAACTTCAACTGAGACTTCATCCCTTATGTGTCGGCCTCGAAAAATGCCATTGCTAGAGTTTTGGTCTAGGAAGACGATGCTCGTCAAGAGAACATGATTTATTACATTAGCCAGAAATTGATAGGTCCCCCTCTGGAATATTCACCTAAGGAGAAAATGGCACTCGTCGTTGTATTCTCGGTCTACAAACCGCACCACTAATTATCGCAAACCATACCCAAGCAGTGGTTGATTCCAACCCAATGTGATACCTCTTGAGTCTCTGTCTCCTACAAGGAAGCGCGACCAAGTGGGTAGTTTTTCTCTTAGAGTTTGACTTGGAGTTTGTTTCCCCAAAAATCACTAAGGCACTAGCACTAACTGTGCTCATGACAAACCTTCCCCTGTTGTCCACACCACCACCACTAAAGGATGACCTTCCCGACGACTTATTATTCATCATCTCCATGAAAGACCCTTGGTATAGGGGCATTCTCTTGTACTTGTGCACCCAAAAGTTTGAGGCTCATTTAAGGCACGAAGACAGATGACACATCTAACACCAAGATGCTCTCCATCTCCTTATTGGAGATGTCCTTTACTATCAGGGCATCAACACCATACTACGTTGCTGCCTCACCCATGACGAGGCTGAACATGTCCTTAATGACTGCCATAGTGGAGCCTGCAGTGGCCACCTCTCTAATTTGGAAACTACTCAAAATATTCTACGTGCCGGTTATTTTTGGCCTTCAATTTTTTTCTGATTTCATCAAGGAATTCAAACACTATCGCAACTACCAACCCTTTGCCCCAAAAGCAAGGACTCCTCCCGCACCTCTACACCCCATGGTCACAGTTGGTCCCTTCTATAAATGGGTGATCGACTTCATGACTATCACTCCTACCTCGGCTGGCAGCCATAAATACAGTATTGTGGCTGTTGATTACTTCACCAAGTGGTCCAAGGCCATGCCCACTTTAGATTGCAAAGGTGAAACGACAACACGTTTCTTCTTTAACCACGTCATTTCACGATTTGGCCTTCCCCAATGGACAATATCCGACCATGGTAAAAAAATTTAAGATGCTGATTGGGCATAACTTTCAACCATGTTGAAGTTTGAATACCAATTCTCATCTTCCTACTACCCTAAGGCAATGGCCAGGTCAAAGCGGTCAATAAAATCATCAAGACCATGCTTTAGCAGATGGTGGGAAACCACAAAACTAGTTGGAACCACATGTTATTTTCTTCCCTATGGGCCTATTGCACTTCTATGAATACTGCCACTAGCTTCACCCCCTACCACTTGGTCCATGGCATTGAATCAATACTCCCTATAGAGTGTCAAATCCCATCACTCCGCGTCACCATGGAACTCCTTCACGATACTTTTCCTTTGGAAGAATGCTTCCTCCAACTAGAACAAACTGATGAAGACCATCGAGCTTCTCTCCAAGCCATCAAAGCATCCAAAACCCGGTCAAAGTCTCATTATGATGTTGGGGCGCGCACCCTAACGGTCCTTAAGGTGGGTAACTCCGCGGAGTTATGGGAGTTTGTAAGCGGAGTTACGACTCAAAATAGTCTTAGGGGTGTCAGGGTTGAGTAAAACCCTTATTTTGTAATAAAACCATGGTTTAAGTCCAGGGTTTAGGGTTTGGGGTGCCCATGTTTTAAGCCCATGGTTTTGTATTAAGTGCACTATAAATAAGCACTCTTGTAAAGAAGTCAGTTTAGGCTTTTTTTGAGGTAAGATGAATTGATGCCAAGCTAAGGCTATTTTGTAAGAGAAGGTTAAGTCCCAGTTGTGTGCATGGATGACCTCTGCAACTGGTTATGCAGAGGGTTTTGGGTGATAAAGGAAATCTATAGTTGTGTGCGCAGAGGCCTGCTACTGTGTGCACGGCTTTGAGGACTTAAAGGGATCTGCAGCTGAGTGCGCAGATCAGAACTGTGGTTTTTGTAAAGAGTTGAATAAAACACAGTTCTATGGACATAACCCCTACACTGGGGGTGAACCACGTTATATCGTGTGTTGTGGTTTTTGTTGTGTTGTTGTTTTGTTCTTTATGCATTGATAAATATACATCTGATAAGTAATATCACTGCTAATTAAATAACTTCATTGTGAATTCCCAGGAAAGGGTTAAGCAAGTCACTGTCTGTTTATTTAGCTGCGAAGTTATATATGTGAATGTTGAAGTTCTGTGTTATATGAATATAAGTTATTAAAGGATAAAGGTACATTAATATCCCTCTTCCGCTTGCAGAAACCTGATTCTATGGCACCTCATAGCTATTTCGGGTGAGACTGCAACCTGTTCGTAGGTTGTTTCCGAAAGGGCCAACACTGTGGGTCTTTTGTTGGTGCGAAGTAATGGTATAAAGCTCGGGTCTGCCCTATAGCCCAACAAATTGGTTCCATTGCCAGTTGAACTCAGTATCTGCTCAAGAGGGGTTTACGTCGTACCTCGAGGACTATGTTCTGGAGACCCTCTGTGAAAGAAATCGGTGATTGGCTTGATGAAACTTATCTGAAATTTGCTGAGCAAGAGAACAAAGATCTGCGTCTTAGTGCAAACGACTTTTTACAAAGGTATGTTTTTTGTGATGTTTATGAAATTTTCTTTGGTAGTATCCACATAGAGTTGCACCAGTGGTTATCCAGGTTAACAGAGAGAAGTACGCACTTCCAAGAACGTCAGTTTCCTGTTTGGACCCCCGCAAGAATTAATCTACTGAAACGGGTGAACAATGAGATATCCTGCGCTGTTGATTTCTGGACAACGCGAACCCTTGAAGCATTTGTGACGGAGTTCGCCATCGACATGAGTACTTCCTTTAGTGAAGCCAAGCAGCAATTTTTCAAAGGACCAAGGGGTAAGTTTTTGAATTCATTTAGTTTGAGAATTAAAATGCTATTAGTTGAAAAAGGTATATTGCTCATTGAATCAGACTGTTAGATTTAGTATTACTAACCTATGGTTGCAAGTGAAAACACCTTCGATGAGCAAAGTGGTTTGCTGCGAAGTGGTAAAAGGTACAAGAGAGATTTTGGATCCTATTCCTAGGGTCAGCATACCAAGTATTCCCCTGTAAATCCCACCGATTCAGAACCCGAAGAAACCCCTTCTGTTGGAAACCCTCCTGTAACCCTACAGCGAAGACCTATTATCCCTGAGAACCCGTCGTAGTCTGAAAGTCACCCTATCCCGAGTATTCTTGTCGCAAGTCAGTCTACCCCAGTAAGTTCCCCCCCCCCACCTACTTCCAGTCCCCCTCCAACCCCCCCTAGATCCACTATGGCCCACATGCATGATGACATTAAGCTACCTATTTTCAAAGGAACTGGATCAGAGGATCTAGAACAGTTCTGGTTTTTATGTGAAGCAGTGTGGACTGCTAAGACCATTACGGATCAAGATACAAAAAGAGTGTAGCTGGTTACTTCTTTTAGAGACCATGCTCTAGCCTGGTTCATGAAGTTTTCCAGCACTCAGAACCATGCATTGGCTGATATAAAAGCAGCAATGATAAAGGAATTTAAGAAGCCGAAATCCGAGTCGCAGTGCATCACTGAATTGAAAGAGATTCAGCAGAGGCACGGTGAATCAGTGTGGGATTTTGATCAAAGATTCAAAGTTCTGCTAGACCAAGTCAGTTTCCCCATTGGACCTGTGCAGCACAAAGAATGGTTCATTACAGTGTTGCTACCGCATATCATAACTCCACTCATGCAGCAGAAGGTTGCTAACCAGCAGGAGGCCCTGGAAATCACGATGAAGCTTGAAACCGCTCCTGTTGAAGATAATTCTGGTATTGCTCAAATCCAAGTGCAGTTGGCAGCGACGGCTCTGGAGCTTCGCGATATGAAGAAAGGAAAAAATGGTTGCAAAGAGGTTTGGTGTACACAATGTCGGACAGAAGGTCATGACAAGGAACAGTGTCATGTGGTAAGAAACTACCTGAATACTGGTGCGCCAAACCCGTTCAGCCCTACTGTTCTATATTGTGAGATCTGTCGGACAACTAGCCAGCATCAACCTGAAGACTGATATCTTCTGTAGAGGTATGTGCAAGTCCCTAAGAACCCTTATTGTAAGTTCTATAAATCGGTGGGACACAACGAATATGAGTGTCGCAGCTTTGACCTCATGAGAGAACGGACTTACGATGCTTATCGGGTACAAAATGAGGGACAGAGCAATGATGTCTATGGTTACCGTGGTGGTGCATCAAGTAGAGGTGTTTTTGGAGGTCGTGGTCGAGGTGGTATGGTCGAAAGAGGAAGAGGTCAGGTTGTGTGTTACAATTGTAACCAGGCCGGGCATCTAGCGAGAGATTGTCGGAACCCAACTACGACATGTCGGTATTTCCAAGCAGTAGATCATGTGATCGAGCAGTGCCCGCAGTTGATAGCTAAGATTTAGGACAGAAACAGTGCACCTACTCAGAATATTCAGATGATTTCCGTTGAGCAAAGACCTACCCCAGCCATTAATGTTGTTACCCGGAGTGGCGCTACAACGACAGTATAGAATAAGTAGAAACAACCTGATGAGGCTTGGGTTCGTAAGGCCCCCGTGAAAGTCCCCGCACTTGATATTGAAAGAGAGAAAGAGACATTCATGGAAGCCAAGAAATATTTTGCTGCTCCTAGCACATCAGTAGCACCTGTGCAACAACATCAGCAGCAGTCACAGACGCCTGAAGCTTCGACAAACAAAGTAAGTACACTGTCCTCCTTTTTACAGAGTTGTCTGAAGCTCCTAAGAAATCAGAATGCTTTAAGTGAGTTGCAGAAAGTTATTACTTGCTGTGAACCTCAGCAAAGTTCTGGTCAGGAAAAAGCTGTTAATAGAGTCAGGAGAACTGGTAGGGAAATGAGATTGAATGCTCAGATAGGAGGGTATGATATGACTGATGTTATCTTGGACCTAGGATCAAAGTTAAATGTCTTAACTAAGAAAAATTGGGAACAAATGGGAAAACCTACCCTTGATTGGTCCCCTATACAGTTGAGATTAGCCAATCAGTAGAAGATTGTGCCCCTAGGACAACTCCCTAATGTCCCAGTAGATATTGATGGCGTCTGTACTGTAGCAGAATTTGAAATTATTGAGATCATTGATGACAGCAACCCCTATCCATCCTTGTTAGGAATTCAATGGGTAATGGAAAATGCTGTAGTCATTAACCTGAAGAAGAGACAGATGACTTTCGAAGGGAAAGGACTGAGAGTCACAGTCCCATTGGATCCTTCACAAGGAGAGAGATACACAGAGCCAGTAAAAGATGAAGACCAGGATGTTTTGGACCACATCTATAATATCACAGCTAAGGAGGAAGGTTATGTTGATCCTACTGCTGAAGGTATCATGGATTGGCAGTGTGACATCTCCTGCATGATGGATTCAGATGATGGGGTAGAAAACTGGAAAAACAGACTTTATGAGCTGCATGGACATAGATGTGCCAGAATTACCAAGTCTCTCAGATGGCTTGGCTCACATACATGAAGCTTACCTATTTTTGATGGTTCGACAAACCCAGAATAGTTTATTGTGCAATTCTCAGAACAGGTACCAGACTCACAGAAAATGGAGACTCTGGATTCAGCATTCAGAGCCACAGCAACCAGATGGTGGAATGGTCACAAGAAGTACATTCATAGTTGGAAATCCTACCAGAAGTCCCTTTTCCTAAGATTTAGGGACCAACCTCAGGCGGTGCGAAGCAGGTTTAATGGTAAGACTAGTCCTCAGGGACATTTGGAGCAAAGCTACGAGGCATGGAAGCATGTACCTCGTGAAGAATGGGTACATAGGTTTGTGCACACCCTGGAACCCATAGCAAAGAATTGGTATCTGGAGGTCGAGCTTCGCCAAGGTACTGTAAGTTGGGATCGTCTTGTTGATAGTTTTGTTCTGACATTCTCTATTAATGAGGTTTCTCCTGCTTTGGACGCAGCTGTTAGGTTGATCCATACTAAAGTATTTGATCAAGACATAGCAGAATACCAACCTGATTGGAAGGCAAAGGAAGCCAATGCAGTAGAATGTTACAACCTCGCAATTGATGAGGATGACGATCCACATAACATTAACATTCCAGAGTCAGAAGGAAACTGTGAAGTACATGGACAGCAGTTGAGGCACTTGAAGTGACTCAACCCCTGAAGACGTGGACCGTAAACATTGGGTCAGAAGAAAATCCTAAGTATGCTACCATTGGATATTATTGGGATGACGAAATGGTAAGCAAGGTGACCCAACTTCTCCATGAATATCAGGATCTCTTTCTGATGAAGTTCTCATAGATGAAAGGTATCCTTGGGGATATAGGAGTGATAAAGATCCCATTGAAACCTGATGTGAATCCTGTGAAACAACACCCTTATAGGCTGAATCCTAAGTACAAGGAAAAAGTCCGAATGGAGCTGGATAAGATGCTTGCTGCAGGAATCATTGAACCTATTGAAGAATCTGAGTGGGTCAGTCCTATGGTGGTGCAAGAAAATAAGACTAAGGGAGAAATCAGAATTTGTGTCGATCTGAGGAAGCTGAATGATGCATGTTTGCATGATCCTTTCCCCACTCCCTTTACAGATGAAGTTTTAGACAATGTGGGAGGTCAAGAAGTGTACTCTTTTACTGATGGATTTTCAGGTTACCATTAGATTCGAATTGCTCCAGAATATCGACATAAGACACCCTTCGCTACAGAAATGGGATCCTTCCAGTATACAGTTATGCCCTTTGGATTGAAGAATGCACCTGCCATGTTTTCTAGAGTAGTCATCTCTGCTTTTAAGGAATTCATACATAAATTCTTAGAAGTTTATTTTGATGATTGGACTATATTCGGGTTAGTAAAATACCACATAGCTAGTTTAAGACTTATGTTGGACAAATGTAGACAGCATCAGATTTCCTTGAACTTGAAAAAGTGTATCTTCTGTGCCCCTTTTGGAATTCTGCTAGGTCACATTGTCTGTAAGCAAGGATTGATGATGGATCCTGCAAAGATAACCATTATCGTGAACCTGCCACCTCCAAAGTCTGTTAAACAACTGCGCACTATGCTTGGTCACACTGGTTATTACAGGAAATTTATTAAAGGATATGCTCAGATAACAGCCCCTATGGAAAAGCAGTTGAAGAAAGATATTAAGTTCGAGTGGACACCTGAGTGTCAAGCAAGCTTGGATATTTTGAAGGAAAATATGGTAACTGCTCCTATCTTAGTATTCCCTGACTGGAATAAGGAATTTCATGTGCATGTCGATGCATCCTCCATCGCTCTGGGTATAATATTGGCCCAGTCAGGTGAAGGTAATATTGATCACCCTATTTCTTTTGCCAGTAGAAAACTGTCAACAGCAGAAAAAAGTTATACTACTACAGAACAAGAAGGTTTAGCTATGGTTTATGCATTATAGAAGTTTCGACATTATCTGTTAGGATCTCATTTTAAGATTTTCACTGATCACTCTGCTTTGAAGTATTTGGTTAACAAGCCTGTGCTAGGTGGAAGGATATGCAGATGGTTGATCCTGTTTCAGGAATATGATTTTGAGATCATAGTCAAACCCGGAAGACTGAACCTAGGCCCTAACCACCTGTCGAGGCTCGAGTCAGGACAAGAGACCATTAGCTTGGATGAAGGTCTTCCTGATGCCCAGTTGTTTTCCATCCAGATGGTTGATGATTACTTCTAGGATATTGTTCAGTATTTGTCTACAGGTTTTGCACCCGCCGAAATGACAATGCAGCAGAAGAAACAGCTGGTGGTTAGAGCAGTTGACTTTACTTTAATAGAAGGGAAGCTATATAAGATGGGACCATATGAAATACTGCGCAGATGCATCCTGGAGCATGAAAAGCCATTAATTTTGGCTGAGGCACACTCTGGCGCAGTAGGAGGTCATTACGCAGGAAAAGCTACAGCACAGAAGATTCTGACAGCCGGATTGTGGTGGCCCACAATTCATAAGGATGCAAGAGAATATTGCCACAGCTGCGATATTTGTCAGAGGACAGGAAAACCATCCAGGAGCGATGAGATGCCTCTAGTTCCATAGGTAACTTTACAACCCTTTGATAAATGGGCTATTGATTTTGTTGGACCTATCAATCCCCCTACAAAGAAATCCGGAGCAAGATACATTATTACAGCAACTGACTACCTTACTCGTTGGGCCGAAGCTCAACCATTCAAGACCTGTAGTGCTGCTAAAGCCACGAAATTTATCTTCGATAACATCCTGTCAAGATTTGGGTGTCCTATAATTCTTATGAGCGATCAAGGATCACATTTCTTAAATAATACTATTGAAGTATTGACTGAATAATTTCAAATATACCATCAGAAGAGTACTACCTATCATCCTCAAGCAAATGGAACTGTCGAAGCCTTTAACAAGATCCTTGAACACGCTCTGACGAAGGTTTGCAATGCTAATAGAAATGATTGGGACCTTAGAATTCCAGCAGTACTATGGGCTTATAGAACCACCTACAAGAAGATGACAGGCCATACACCTTTTAGGTTGGTTTATGGACAAGAATCAATCATGCCCATGGAGTACATTGTCCCTAGCCTCAGAATATATGCTTTTACAGAGATGGATGACCCAGATAGGATGAGAGAAAGGATGGCAAAGATACTAGAACTTGAAGAGGATAGATTCATTGTAGGGTTCCAGCAGCAAGTTCAGAAAGCTAGAGAAAAATCATGGCATGATAGACACATCAAGAAGAAGCAGTTCCAGCAGGGTGATCTTGTGCTCTTATATGACAGTAAATTCATGAAATTCTCAGGTAAGTTCAAGACACATTGGAAAGGACCATATATAGTGCAGAAAATTACTGATGGTGGCGCAGTCCAGTTAGCTAAATTGAATGGAGAAATTTTACCTTCTATGGTGAATGGAAGTAGGTTAAAGAAGTACAGGGACAAATTGGGACCCCTTGATCATGAGTAACAGCATGAAGGATAGTCTAAGTACCAAGAATAGTTGGAATTGGGTACTAGACTATAATGAAGTTGTTCTTAAAGCTATGAAGTATTGAAGGCTGTCAAAGTCTGAAGGTTGATGTTTGGTTGCCGTATAGGTTAGGATGGACCGAAGGTGCATATTGTGTCGAAGGTACTTATCAAGGCGAAGTTGAATTTAGTGGTTATGTCGCAGAGAGAAGGTGTGTCGCAGCCTAAAATGTGACAGATGGGACAAACTACACTTAGCGGCGCCGGCACGAGAACTACCCTCATTGCCTGCAATAATGAGATCTTGGGAAAATCTGGCGCCGTGTGGACAGGATTTCTTCCACTCCATCAGATTCGGCGTCATTAATGCATCATGATGACAGATTCTGTTGCGGGATTCTATAAGACGCTACACCGACCTGCGACTCCTGCATTGTGCATCTCTTTGAGTTTCTTCAGTTAGAACTATGTCGAATGATCGTGAAGTTCAGGAGTTATTACGATTGGTCAGGGAGAGAGCTCTGCTGAACCTTCTGAGCAATCCACCCGTGTAGCCATGTTTGACCAAGGCACAAAGAAAGGCAGAAGTTCTCTCTAAGAGGAAGGAAGAAAGGCAGAAGTGCGCTCTAATCCGCACGAAGAAAAGCACCGGTCTTCACAGGAAGCCTCTGAAACATCCCAAGATGTATCCTCCTGCTTTGGCAGAACCGAGGCGGCTATTTGTCTTATGCACCTTGACACACAATTCTGGGGACCCTAAGTTGTGGATGGTCAAATGTTCGACAAGCAGATCGAAGGATGGGGTCACTGATAGATCCAGAAGGCCTTAACCAACATAAATATTACGAAGGAAAGAAACAAGCAGCTGACAACCACATATATGGCTTCATTAAGCAGTGCACTATGTTCGCCAACAAGATTCTACCACCAAAAAAGTAGCTGAGTGTCCCGGGACGGGACACTGGTGAGTCTTAGGGGCCTGTTGGGGCACGCACCCTAACGGTCCTTAAGGTGGGTAACTCCGCGGAGTTATGGGAGTTTGTAAGCGGAGTTACGACTCAAAATAGTCTTAGGGGTGTTGGGGTTGAGTAAAAACCTTATTTTGTAATAAACCCATGGTTTAAGTCCAGGGTTTAGGATTCGGGGTGCCCATGGTTTAATCCCATGGTTTTGTAATAAGTGCACTATAAATAAGCACTCTTGTAAAGAAGTCAGTTTAGGCTTTTTTTGAGGTAAGATGAATTGATGCGAAGCTAAGGCTATTTTGTAAGAGAAGATTAAGTCCCAGCTGTGTGCGTGGACGACCTCTGCAGCTGTGTGCGCAGAGGCCTACTGCTGTGTGCGCGGCTTTGAGGACTTGAAGGGATTTGCAGCTGAGTGCATAGATCAGAACTGTGGTTTTCGTAAAGAGTTGAATAAAACACAGTTATATGGACATAACCCCTACACTGGGGGTGAACCACGTTATATCATGTGTTGTGGTTTTTGTTGTGTTGTTTTTTTTGTTCTTTATGCATTGATAAATATACATCTGATAAGTAAGATCACTGCTAATTAAATAACTTCACTATGAATTCCCAGGAAAGGGTTAAGCAAGTTACTGTCTGTTTATTTAGCTGTGAAGCTATATATGTGAATGTTGACGTTCTGTGTTATATGAATATAAGTTATTAAAGGCTAAAGGTACAGTAATATCCCTCTTCCGATTGCAGAAACCTGATTTTGCGGCACCCCATAGCTGTTACGAGTGAGACTGCAACCTGTTCGCAGGTTGTTGCCGAAAGGGCCAACACTGTGGGTCTTTTGTTGGAGCGAAGTAATGGTATAAATCTCGGGTCTACCCTATAGCCCAACATATGACTCCCATGTCCACCCTCGCACCTTCAGCGAAGGCAATATGGTCCTAGTTTACGACCAAGCCAATGATAAGTTGGGAAAATGCAAGTTCGAGTAAATGTGGTACGGCCCATATGTTGTTTTCCACTGCCTTGGAAAGGGGGCATACATTCTTGGTGACTCTAATGGACAACTCTTGGAGAATCCTCACAATGGGATCTACCTTAATAGATTTTATGCATAACATCACCATAATGAGTCACTTGTAGCATAGTTTTATCGCCTTTTTGTTTTACATTGTTCTTGAAATAAGTCCTACACATTGCTTCCTTTATTGCTCCAGATGGATCTTACATCGCATCGCTACACTGGATTGGCTGACGGAGCAAGCAGATGGTCTCCAAATATCACCTTGCCTACGTGGGTTCTCTATTCCCCGTCACATGAGTTGATCCACATCGACGAAATGTGCGTGGGCGTCGCAACCAACAACCAGGCTAAGGATGATGGTGTCACTAGCCTCTTAGTCACCACCCTCCAATTGGGTATTTGTCACCTCAATGTCTTCTTAGACTCCCCGTTGCTTTTCTCCCAATTGAATAATCGCTACCAGGTACATGATCCTTGCCTTTTTAGAAAATTCCTACACACTAAACAGATGGTTAGAGCATTTGAATCCATTACAATCACACATGTTCCCTGAAACCTTAATAGTGAGGCAGATCATATGGATAATGATATTCTATAATGGCACATTCATCATCGCATATAGGAAGCATATAAAAAACTGCATCATGCACCAACATATAATCATGCATACATATGTAACATACATCATCTAGGCATTTTTTCATCATAAAAAGAACTCACATATAAAACCATAAAAGCACATCCACGTGCGTAAAAAATATATATATATAAACCACATGTCATAATATGTCCAGTACAAAAATGAGAAGCTACATAATCTTTCTCAGCAGGAATATACATAGCAATACAAAAAATCCTAAGTGCACCAACACACTAGGGAAAAATCCACTAGCTGCAAATCAGATCCGGACTCATCACCATGCTCCTCCAACTCTGTCTCCTCTGTAGAGACACCCTCTACCTCTTCCTCCTCCTCCTCCTTGAATTCCTTGTCATCGTCCATAGGCACATCTCCCCATGCCCCCGTCCGTACATACTCAGCAGCCACGACAATCCTCTTCATCAGAGGAATCCACTCTCGGGGAGCCTGGTAACAAGCAAAAATGAGGTCATCATCTTGATACTGCCAGCCATCATCTATGAACCCCTCCAGTAATCACTCCACATGCTGCCAAAAATCAACCATAGGCTACCGCCTCCTCCGACAACCCTTTGTGGGTGGATCCAACCCCTGCACTACACCCATCCACCGCTGGTACCCAGCTGGTGGGTGAGGACCAACATCTACACATGCACACAAGGATATCATCAGTGCCGGTATGTAAAATAGCTACCAAAATCTAAGTAATCTATATATGAATGAAAACACATAAAACATTATGTACGCGTACCATCTGGACCCCAGGCCTGGCCTGGAGGTCGGGGCATATTTGGGTGTTACAGAGAAAACTTCCTATGGCTTGGGGTGTACCACAAAAAATAGAGAAACCATAAAAATAAATCCCTTCTCGATATGCAAGAGAAATAAAATATCTAACACTAAAGGATCTCGAATCATACCTTATTCCGAACGGTTGAAGTAGATCCCCGTTGAGCTTTTTCCAATCTCGCTTGTGTTAGCAATTTACTCTCAACAACAATAAACAAGGAAAGCATGCTATATAATATGTTGTTAGGCATACTCTAGCATATATAATCAATAATGCATAAGAAATTAAACACATCCATGGATTCAATATTCATTTAAATGCACATCATTGGACAAGAAAAGATATTTCTATTAATAAAATCAGAGATTACATAAGTGACAACCTCTGTCGACACATCTACGAACCGGAGAAACTGAGTCCTCCACCTGGGCCTCCACCACCTCAATCCTCCATCTCTCGATAGCAAGCTCAGAAACAAAGGAAATCTTGGGAAGAACACAAAGTGCTCCAAGGGATAAAGGGATGCAGACTCAAGTACAAGCAAGCTACATCAACAATGGACTATAGTTTTCTTTCTCTTTAATTCCTTCCTCTCAATGCATCCAAGATGTTCCTTATATAGTGCTTCAATGGGGTAATGGAAGGTCAAATCCGAGCGATATCGAGGCATATGGAAGGCCAAGAGACAAGTGACTTGGATCCACATCAAGGAAAACTCCAAAAATATTTGGACTTATGCACACATCCTAATGTACGCGAGTTTAAGGGTAATATCCGCGTATATACGCAAGAAAGGGATTAAAAGTCATGTACAACAAATAAAAGGTGTTTTTAGGGATGATCTTGGAAACATCTAAGGTACATAAATGGTCCCTGGGGTCTAAAGAGTCTGTAGAGGGACAAGGAAGGCCATAAAAGTGTGATCAACCATGTGTGGTAAAATCAGCTGTAACACCGGGTCCCCCTGTTGTAAGGGATTATGCACCTAATAATCGTAGGTCGGGGGTTACCAACATACTCAAACACTTGCAGAAAATTGACTTCTAAAGTGCAGAATAGGAAATAGGAGGGTTAGAAGAACTTACTTGTTAAACGACATTCGGTCCTTGCTATTCCTCTCTCGATCTGCTCCACTTCCAAAGTATTCAAGGCTCACTCCTCTTTCACCTGTTCAGAGACAATCTTCCAGATATAGTATGATTCATATATATATGTTGGCAGGTTAGATAATTCAAATATGAAATACTGAAGCATAAACAATTATCAAACCAAGATATATAAGACACATGTGGAAGAAGTAATCTCTTTATTATCAATAATGAGAAAGTTCAGAGTACAACCAGAAGTCTGAGACAAGGAATCCTCTGTCACCAAAGGATTCTGAGTTTCACTGCTCCAAAGACTTCTGTAAACAATCCACCAGCATAACTTTGCTCCAAAAGTGTAAGTGTCTACAACCCTCCCCAAGGCCTGTATTTATATGGGTGAAATAAGGCAGTTCTTGAAGGTTAGGGAGGTTATAGCAGTTAGGGAGATTAAGTAAAATGACTTAACTAAACTCCCATTAGCGCGTGATTTTGTGTTTTCATGTTAAGGAGTACATTCGCGGGTATGTAGTAGAGCAACCCGTGAATGACTCACGACTCTGTATAAGCGCAACCCGTGAATACAAGGATTCGTGACTTGTTGTGAAGGAGACTCGTGAATGACTCGCGAGTTGTCAAGAATGAGAGTCGCGAATACATCCCAACATGACTAAATGGAAAAGTAACTAGCTGGATGAAGGTAGAATGTATTTCATGACAAGCCAAGCTATAGTGTTAAGGGAAAACCTCTATCCATAAGTGTCCTTTTGT
>LPNX010430216.1:0-11056 GCA_001517045.1 Pseudotsuga menziesii
TTTGAAAATCAACAGTCATATTCCTTTCTAGGATTCTTTTCCTGTCTTGTTGAGTCATATCCACGATGGCTTCAGGTGGCCATGAGAATCAGTCAACTTTAGGAAACAGCATGGTGGCCGCATCAAATTCCTCCATGATGGGTATTGGATACAACAACGTTGAGCTCCCTTCAAACTCAAAGCCGCTGACATTGGAGAAGGTAGGCGCAAGTGCGTTGAGGAAGATTGCAGGGCCACTGAGGCATAATGCAGGGACACTGTCCTTTCTGGAAGCCCTCAATAGACCCAACAATGCAGGTATGCACCAATAATGCAGTTTCCATCTTCGTTAAGTTTGGATCTGGTCATGAAGAAGGTGATATATGTCCAAAAGTTCATATATTCACTAATGAAATATAGATTTGATTTAGTACCCCAGAGATTCAGAAAGTGAAATCTCCTTCATGAACGTCCAAAACGATCAGCGCCATTCTAGGTTATAGATCAGGAATACAGTGTTATTTCCACAGTTTTATTTGGGTTAAGAATGTTGTCAAATCATTCATTTCTTGATATTCCATTAATGTTGCAGGATTTCAATCTGCTGAACTCGACGAAGTTCAAGGCTACTGTATTCTCGAGTTCCCTCAGAAATCGGCGAACAAGATATATGTACCGCCGCCCATGCCAACAACCAATGCATGAACTCTCTCTCTGTCTTCTAAATTTGATCCTCCTTCCCTCTTCTTTGAGCTATCAGGAAGGGAGATGTTATTCTTCTCCAGGAGTTGGGTCAGCATGTCAATTTTCTTCTTCATGCAGAAGCTTTCGAGATGAAATCCCTTACTACATTATGCACACTCGCTCATTTCTCCTTTGTTCTTCTTCTTCTAGAAGTCCTTCTTGGAGCCTTGGGGCTCCTCCTGAGACTTGTTCTTGTCTCTCTTCTGCTCAGGTGGCTTCTTAGCTTTCTTCTTGCCTTTTCAATCCACCCTCGAATCTCCAGCAACCAGAGCTTGGTCTTTAGAAGGTTTGATGGTTCCCATCAACACTAGTTTATCTTGTTCTTGAGTGAGGGATTCCATGAACTCTGCAAGTTTATGAATTTTCCAGGCTCGAGCTGTCAACTTGGTGGCATGGAAGGCTGAAAAAAACACTGAATAGTCAAGGCCAAGCTTCAAGAGTATGGCCAAAACTAGTTTCTCCTCCTTTTCAATTCCATGTTGTTTTAGCTGCAAAACCAGGGCTTTAAACTTGGAAAAGTAGAGTTGCAGGGATTCGAAGCTGTTGGGACTCAAGGAGATCAATTCATTCTCAATTTGATATCCTCTCATCTCATCTATCTTACCAAAAATCTCTACAATCTTCTCCCATACTTCATTTGGTGATGTCAATACATCAAGATGGAAGAGGAGGTCTCTGGATATGCTCAGACACAAGAGACCATAAGCCTCACCCCTCCTGTTGTGCCATTTAATTTTCTCTGTTTCTACATTGGGCTCTGCTTTAGTTGCCATAGTCACCCTGTAGAGACCTTTCGCTCTCAATAGTATCTCCATCTCTGCATTCCATTCAAACAAATTAAATGGAGTCAAGATGATCTTCTGGGATTGATACATAGCTCAGAAATTGTCCCTTCAGTCAGTAGAATAGCTCCCAGTCAAGATGTAGAACCTGAAATAGCAATATGGAAGGAGAGAAATCAATCTACAAAGGATCTGATACCATGTGAAAATTGAACCTAGGTGATAGATCAATTGCACTCACAAAATTACTAATCAAACATGCAAATTTACACACAAAGGAGACTAAAATTGGAGCATAACACTAATCTGTATTGAATAAGTGTACAATAGCCAACCATATGAAGTCATAAGATGCTGCAATAAATAATTACATGCGATATTCGAATGCATAAGGATGCCATTCGAAATAGTCAAAAGCAGGCTTACTAAATCTAGTCAAATCCCTCATAGGTGCATAAAGCAGTTTCCAAATCTTCCTAGGAGCTCACGAATTGACAAAGTCAAGTAGGCAAGCTAATAGGTGATGGAAAGACAACTCATACATGCTTTTATTAGAAGAAAAGAATGGAGGATGATGAGGGAAAAAAACAAGTCAACTGCACCTAGTCTTACTTTCTCTTTTGCCATAAAACTTAGTAAAGCAGGCAATAAAGCAAAAAAAGTAGACATGCGCTAGGGAGGATCTGGAATAAAGCAGATATGCTAAATATGGATTCTAGGAGGTTTCCCAAATGCTCCATGACTCATTTTTAGCAAGTTTGACTTCTAGGACATGTGGAAGACAACTTGCATAGAGTGGAATATTGGAAACTAGGAAAATAAGACAAAAAAGATTAATTAACGTCTAAGGTAGCTAACGATGGGTTGATTATTCTAACAACCAAAAAATAGCAAACCCCCATAGGTGGCTAAAGCACTTCCCAAATATATCAAGGACCTCACGAGTTGGAAAAATCATGAGTGAGTTGTCAAGGATATGGAAAAAACATGTTAATCCTAGAAAATGGAGAAAAACTAATGGAGAATGGGTTGGAAACAAAAGCTCCTGATTTCCTAGTTGACTAGGTTTTATCTTATCCATAGAAAAGCAGGAAAAGTAGAAAAAACAGAATTTGCTGTAAAGCCTTGTATACTAACTCTGGATTGTCAAAAGGTGGTGAAGATCAACCTAGAATTAGGAATAAATCATTCCTTGGATATAGATGGCATGTATTGACTTTAAGGTGCACGTGGATGCCAACTAATTAAGCTAGTGGGTGAATAATTAATCAAATAATGATTAATTATTTTATCCTAAGTTGTGAGTGGGTTTAATATATTCCAACATGGCTGTCTCCAGATCCTACAAGCTTGATGCTACCTCTGCTAGGGTTTCCAGCGCAAGATGTGTTTTAGGGTTAGGGTTTGGATTTTCCTTCTAAGAACTCTAGTTCATGTATTTTGCCTAATATCCGGTTGATTCTTTGGGACCTAGTTTTGATCTTTGAACTCTTCAACATTTGCAGCAAATCTTCATGGATTGATAGATGAGGTTGAAAATGCCACCTAGAGGACTGACAGGTCATTTTTTGCCCTAAAACTTTGGCCAAACTACGCCTCAGAAATGGATTTGGTCCTTCAAATATGTGACACCTATGTATAAAATAAAAGAGATTTTTGTATATTGGTTTGTTTTGAGAAAAAACCTCTCTCAGATTTTTGGAATTCGTTTTAATCTTTTCGGGGTCTAGCTTTCAAAAACATGTGTCAAACAGGAAATTCTGAGATCCAAAAATTAGGTCTCAGAGATGGATTTGATTCTCCCAATATGAAACACCTGTAGAAAAAATGAGAGAGGTTATTCTTCTCTGACCTATTAGAAACAAAAAAAATTGCGTGCTTTGCAAAATGATTCTCCAGTCGCTCAGAATCACAGTTTACACAAAATTCCTTTTTACAGTAAAACACCACTTTCGATGGCTTGGAGCGCTCGGAAATTTTAGTCTTAGCTACTGAAAGTAGAGATTTCAATGGCTAATGAATCGTTCGTATGTTCTCCTAAGCCACTGAAATTCCCTTTTCAAAAAACTTTATCAATAGGATTTCAGTGGTTAACATGGTCCTCAGCCGAAGCTATTAGCTGCCGAAAGATGGCTTTTCGATGGCTAATGAACTGTCAAAAAGTCCACCTAAGCCACCGAAAGCTAAACTTTCAAATTTTCTTGAAAAATAGAGCACCAGCTATTCAAAATTTGTTAATCACATATAAAAACTCATAATGCATCTTGAAATCCTCATCATTGAGTAAAAAAAAAATTTCTGATTTTGACTGAGTGAAAACTAATTTATTTAGGAGATAACACCTAGAGAAATCGGCCCTAGTGAGTTTTTGTCAAGTTAGGAATTAGTATAAATCGAGAGAGATCCTCTCTATTTAACACACATTCACACACACTTAGTTGTAGTGCATAACTTAGAGAGAAAGAAGAAGCTGGGATAAGAGAGAGAGAGAGAGACTACAGTTGTTGGGATATCATCTTACTGTCTTTGGGTTTTACTTTTAGTGTTGATTCTATCTCTGAGGAATTTGTGGGGTATTCTCCTTTATGGTTTCCTCGAGGAAAATATTTGTGTTCATTTTCTCTTGTGTTTGATTGTTTTCCTTGTTATTTTCTCCGATAAGATCCTAAGATCATATAGCTTAAATGTTAAAAATATAACATGGTATCAGACCTAACCTAAGAAGAAGACATTGTGCAGCTGCTGAAGCTAGGGATTCCTACTTT
This sequence comes from Pseudotsuga menziesii, assembly GCA_001517045.1. Taxonomy (NCBI): domain Eukaryota; kingdom Viridiplantae; phylum Streptophyta; class Pinopsida; order Pinales; family Pinaceae; genus Pseudotsuga; species Pseudotsuga menziesii. The sequence goes on from LPNX010430216.1 coordinate 4,271, forward strand.
TTGGATCTCTCTCCACATATTTTCAAAAAAATTTGGTTGGGATGAAACTCCTCCCTAGGGCACATCTTTCTGTTGAAGCAGAATTTGATTCTGAGCATTTTCAGTTTTTGACCCGACACTACTACAGGAAATTAGGGCTTTCCACATAAGTGGAATTTTTTAGTGAGCCCAGGCCTAGATTGATCTCATCCCCAAAATAAAAGTTTAGATATCAAGATCAAATTTTTCTATTGGTTATAACTCTAAGAAAGTCAAACCCTAATCTGCTCCTGATCCAGAAGACCAGCTGTGCATAAATTCAGCTCCAGATCTAGTTCTGACATCTTAACTTGGTAATATCTACATATTTTGCATTTTCATTTGAGGTTCTCTGTTAAGATGTCTCATCATACCAATCTTGATGAAAATCTTGAGGGATCTGATAAATTCTGAGCTTGAAAGTATAGGATCTCCCTGGTCTTGGAAGAAAATGATTTGGACTCTTACATCGATGAAGAGGTTCGAGTTCCAGAGGGAGATGATGCTAAGACCTTACACAAGAATAATTTGGTCATGGATAAGAGTATTATTGTTGATTCAATCAAGGATCACCTCATACCATAGGTGTCCTCTCTAAATACACCTAAAGAGATGTTTGATGCCCTGACCAAGTTGTTTGAAGGGAAGAACATAAACCGGAAGATGACTCTGAGAAACCAATTCAAGAATGTAAAGATCCAGAATGCGGAGACCATCTAGTCTTACTTTACGAGGTTCTCCCAGATCAGGGAACAACTTCAAGTGGTAGATGAAGAAGTATAGAATGCCAAAATTGTGACAACCACCTTGAATGGTCTCCCTAGGGCATGGGACTCTTTCATTCAAGGGATCTATGCCAGAAAGAAGCTAGTTAAGTTTAGCAGACTGTGGTAAGAATACTCACAAGAAGAAGCTCGAATAGTCGCTCGAGATGAAAATATGGGAAATGAATATCAATATCTCATAGTACAATCCAAGAAGAGAAAACCACACCATCACCAATGTAAGCACTCTCATCCTAAAATATCTAACAAGAAGCTACCTAAATTCAGATGCTTTACATGTGATGAAAGAGGACACTATGCTAGAGATTGTCCTAGGAACAAAAATGGCTCTCACAAGAAGAAGGGAAACAAGAAAATACATCATGCTCATGCTGCAAAAGATGATGATCCTTCCAAGATGAGAATCAAACAAGACAGTGATGATTCTTCAAGTGATGAAGAATATGTTTTGATTTCTGCTCTCACGGGAAACATCACACATGGAAGCAATGATTGACTTATAGACAATGGGGATTACAAACACATGTTGGGATTCAAAGAATCATTTGTGAAACTATCAGAACATGAATCACCCCACAAGGTGAAACTTGGGGATGACTACCAGTATCCAATAAAAGGTAGTGGATAATCCTCCTACAAATTAGACTCTGGAAATTATATGAAAATGAAGGATGTCCTATTTGTACCAGGACTAAAGAAGAACCTTCTCTCCATCTCTACATTGGATGCAAAAGGAATGAGGGTTGCATTTATAGATGGACAAGTCCTCATGTGGCCAAAAGGAAAGACTATTGACGATGCAGTAGTAATTGGAGAACAAGAGGGAGCACTATACAAATTGAAGGGCCAACTAGAACAAGCTATGGTTTATGACTTAGTAGAACCAAATGAACTATGGCATAGAAGGATTGCACATGTACACTACAGGGCACTACCACTTGCAAGCAAAGCTGCTGAAGGTCTTCCAGAAATGTAGGAAAAACATGAAGGTGTATGAAAAGGATGTGCGAAAGGAAAGAACACAAATAAGACATTTCCAAGTAGCGAGAGCAAGGAAAAAGGAATCTTGGAAATCATCCACTCTGATGTATGCGGTCCAATTTCATCCAGTTCTCGAAGCAGGTATGTATATTATGTTTCTTTCATTGATGATTTTTCTAGGATGACATGGATATAATTCATGAAGAACAAAGATTAAGTATTCAGCAAATTCAAATAATTCAAAGCCTTGATCGAGAATCACATAGATAACAAGATCAAGATATTTCGATCAGATAATGGCAGAGAATTCACATCAAATGAATTCAAATAATTATGCAGATATTCAAGGATTAGGAGGGAGTTGACCACTCCATATAATCCACAATAGAATGGGGTTACAGAAACAAAGAATAGAACAATCATGGAAGCAGCAAGGGAAATGCTTCATGATTAAGACCTTCCTATGCATCTATGGGAAGAAGCTTCCAGAACAGTTGTGTATGTACAGACGGTGTACTCCACATAGAGTACTCGAGAAAAAGACACCTGAAAAAGTCTTTTCCAAAAGAAACCAGAAGTCAGTGCTGCAGGAAATTAGGGCTTTCCACATAAGTGGAATTTTTGAGTGAGCCCAGGCCTGGATTGATCTCATCCCCAAAATCAAAGTTTAGATATCAAGATCAAATTTTTTTGGTTGGGTACAACTATAAGAAATTCAAACCCCAATCTACTCCTGAACCAGAAAACCAACTGTGCATAAATTCAGCTCCAGATCCAGTTCGGACATGCTAACTTGGTAATATCTAAATCTTTTGCATTTTCATTTGAGGTTCTCTGTTAAAATGTCTCATCATACCAAGCTTGATGAAAATATTGAGGGAGCTGATAACCTCTGAGCTTGGAAGTATAGGATGTCCCTCGTCTTGGAAGAAAATGAGTTGGACTCTTACATCAATGAAGAGGTTCCAGTTCCAGAGGGAGATGATGCTAAGACCTTACATAAGAAGAATTTGGTCATGAATAAGAGGATTATTGCTGATTCAATCAAGGATCACTTCATACCATAGGTGTCCTCTCTAAATACACCTAAAGAGATGTTTGATGCCCTGACCAAGCTGTTTGAAGGGAAGAACATAAACCGAAAGATGACTCTGAGAAACCAATTGAAGAATGTAAAGAGCCAGAATGCGGAGACCATCTAGTCTTACTTTACAAGGTTCTCTCAGATTAGGGAACAACTTGAAGTGGTAGATGAAGAAGTACAGAATGCCAAAATTGTGACAACCACCTTGAATGGTCTCCCTAGGGCATGGGACTCTTTCATTCAAGGGATTTGTGCCAAAAAGAAGCTAGTCAATTTTAGCAGACTGTGGTAAGAATACTCACAAGAAGAAGCTTGAATAGTAACTCGAGATGAAAAGATGGGAAATGAATATCAAGCTCTCATAGTACAATCCAAGAAGAGCAAACCACACCATCACCAAGGTAAGCACTCTCATCCTAAAAGATCTAACAAGAAGCTACCTAAATTCATATGCTTTACATGTGATGAAAGAGGACACTATGCTAGATATTGTCCTAGGAACAAAAATAGCTCTCACAAGAAGAAGGGAAAAAAGAAAAGACATCATGCTCATGCTGTAAAAGATGATGAGCCTTCCAAGAGGAGAATCAAAAAAGATAGTGATGATTCTTCAAGTGATGAAGAATATGGTTTGATTTTCGCTCTAACGGGAAACATCACACATGGAAGCAATGATTGGCATATAGACAATGGGGATTACAAACACATGACGGGATTCAAAGAATCATTTGTGAAACTATCAGAACAAGAATCACCCCACAAGGTGAAACTTAGGGATGACTACCAGTATCCAATAAAAGGTAGTGGATAATCCTTCTACAAATTAGACTCTGGAAAGTCTATGAAAATGAAGGATGTCCTATTTGTACCAGGACTAAATAAGAACCTTCTCTCCATCTCTACATTGGATGCAAAAGGCATGTGGGTTGCATTTATAGATGGACAAGTCCTCATGTGGCCAAAAGGAAAGACTATTGACAATGCAGTAGTAATTGGAGAACAAGAGGGAGCACTATACAAATTGAAGGGCCAACTGCAACAAGCTTTGGTTCATGAATTAGTAGAACCAAATGAACTGTGGCATAGAAGGATTGCACATGTGCACTACAGGGCACTACCACTTGCAAGCAAAGCTGTTGAAGGTCTTCCAAAAATGTGGGAAAACATGAAGGTGTATGAAAAGGATGTGTGAAAGGAAAGAACACAAATAAGACATTTCCAAGTAGCGAGAGCAAGGCAAAAGGAATCTTGGAAATCATCCACTCTGATGTATGCGGTCCAATGTCATCCAGTTCTCTAAGCGGGTATGTATATTATGTTTCTTTCATTGATTATTTTTCTAGGAGGACATGGATATAATTCATGAAGAACAAGGATGAAGTATTCAGCAAATTCAAAGAATTCAAATCCTTGATCGAGAATCACATAGAGAAGAAGATCAAGATATTTCGATCAGATAATGGTAGAGAATTCACATCAAATGAATTCAAAGAATTATGCAGATATTCAAGAATTAAGAGGGAGTTGACCACTCCATATAATCCACAATAAAATGGGATTGCAGAAACAAATAATAGAACAATCATGGAAGTAGCAAAGGCAATGCTTCATGATCAATACCTTCCTATGCATCTATGGGAAGAAGCTGCCAGAACAGTTGTGTATGTACAGATGGCGTACTCCACATAGAGTACTTGAGAACAAGACACCTAAAGAAGTATTTTCCAAAAGAAACCAGAAGTCAGTCATCTCAAAATATTTGGCTGTCCAGTATACATACACATTCCAAAAGAAAAGATGACAAAGTTAGATCCTTTAGGAAAGAAGGGTATATTTGTGGGATACTCTGAGAGCTCGAAGGCTTATAGAATATACTTCCTAATATTCAAGAAGATCAACATCAACAGAGATGTAACATTTGACGAAGACTCAGGTTACATCAAATGCAGAAAAGACCTGTTGAAGACTCTAAAGAATCAGAAGTACCCAGAATCCGTAATACAAATATGAATGAAGCAACTCTAGAAGAAGATCAAGAAATGGAAGAACCTCAGGAACCGATAGATCGACCTCAAGAGAAGAATCCTCACAAGAAGAAACCTACATGGGTATGAGAGGCTATCTAAGGTGTATAAAGATACAGGGCTCCAGAAGAGATACATAGAGAGAGGAAAAGAACCAGGTCCTGCTCCAGTTATGTAGCCATATTATGTGACTTCATTGATAAAAAACCTTCCGACTATGAAAAAGCAGAATAAAAGAAGGAATGGAAGGATGGTATGATCGAGGAGTATCAATCGATCATGAAGAATGATGTTTGGGATGTTATTCCAAGACCAAAATGGAAGTCTGTTGTAACTTCCAAGTGGATTTACAAGATCAAGCATGCTGCAAATGGTAGCATAGATAAATATAAAGAAATATTTGTGGCTCGTGGCTTCTCCCAGAAAGAAGGAATAGATTATGAAGATACTTTTCCACCTGTAGCCAGATACACTTCCATCAGATTAGTACTTGCTCTGGCTGCAGTAATTAAATGTAAGATACACCAGATGGATGTCAAGACCACTTTCTTGAATGGTGTAGTAGAATAGGAATTGTATGTGGAGCAGCCACTCGGTTTTGAGACACGTGATAGGGAGACTCATGTGTGTAAGTTAAAGAAAGCCTTGTATGGTTTGAAACAGGCACCCAGGACATGGTACAACAGAATTGATAACTTCCTATCCAGTTTGGGCTTTACCAAGAGTAAAGGGGATTCCAAATTTTACTACAAGGTTGAAGAAGGGAACCTAGTGATACTACTGCTATATGTAGATGATCTATTTGTGATAGGTGAGAATGGGTTGATTGATGATATGAAGAGGAAGCTTGCTGCTGAGTTCAAAATGAAGGACTTGGGTATGATGCATTACTTTCTAGGCATGGAGGTGTGGCAGAATGTAGATGGAATTTCCCTGGGACAAGGGAAGTATGCAGCAGAGATCCTGAAGAGGTTAGGGATGATGGACTACAAATCCATGAACACACATATGGCATCGAACCTGAAGCTATTGAGTGATGCTTCATCAGAAGCGGTTGATGCTACGATGTATCATCAGATGATTGGGTCCTTGATGTACCTAATGAATACGACACCAGATATTTTCTTTGTTGTGAACACATTGAGCCAGATCCAAGACATGTTCACTTGATTGCTACAAAGCATATTCTAAGGTACCTGAAGGGTACATTTTATTATGGGGTCAAGTATGAGGAAAATCAGAAGATTAACGTGGAAGGTTATGTGGATTCATATTGGGTGGGAATTGCCATTTTTAGAAAGAGCACTTCAGGGTACTGCTTCAATATGGGATCAGGTATGATCTCATGGTTTAGCAGGAAGCAATCTGGTGTGGCACTAAGTAAAACCAAAGTAGAGTATGTTGCAACTTGTTCAGCTAGCTGTGAGGTAGTGTGGCTTAGGAAGCTACTATCTAATTTGTTTGATCTCCATTTGGATGCTACTTGCATATATTGTGACAATCAGAGTTGTGTGAAGTTGTCAGAGGACCTAGTGTGTTAATTTTTCATATGATTTACTAAGACATCAGTATATCATTTCATTTTTCATAATAAAAGCATATAAAGCAGGATCACTGAAAGAAACAGTATCACAAGAACAACACATATTTATCCTGGGAAAACCCAAAAGGGAAAAACCCAGCAAAAGCTTCCTCAATATAGATGCCCCAAAAGGGAAAAAGGGAAAACCAACAAGGAGATCAAAAACCTGATTCTCCTCCTTCTCCAGCAACTCCTCTCCTCCACAAGTGCGTTATATCAAGTGAGTGTGTGTGTCACAAATGAGGAGCACTACACCTCTATTTATATTCATCCGTTTACTTAAAGTTTACTCAATCAACATGTCGGCTTAAG
>LPNX010430219.1:6574-20896 GCA_001517045.1 Pseudotsuga menziesii
AAACTACTACCCTAAGTATTATTTACTTAATTGAAATCAGAGGAGAACTAGATGACATCAGCTAGATCACACCCACGCCTACCTTCAGTCAAGGAGGCTAACTTAGCCTTCTCCTACATTCGGGGAGGCTAACTAGAGCACTCCGGGGGTGATTTGAGTGTCATTAATGCCACATATTGCTAACTAATGGTTACAATCAGTTAAATAGAGTAGTGAAGGTGCCTTCCTTCATTAAATTGATTATTTATTGATTATTTAATGAATTGGAGTCAATAGGGGCACCTCCAACCACTTCTGATGTTCAATTAACCTCATCGGGGTTCATTGGAGTCATTGATGCACTACTACTTGATGGTTGGCTTGTTGTGACATGTGTATGATCTACTTTCAGTTAGACTCAGTCATTTATTGCACACTGACTTCAATTAGGGCTCAATTGAGTCAATTAGGGTTTTGATCAGTGGTTAAATTGAGTGTTGATTGTGGCTTACATTCAGTTAAGCTAGACTCACTCATTCAATTCAAATGACCTCCTTGGGAATTTGAATTGCTTTGTCATTCATGCTTGCAGCATGATCTTGTATTCTATTACTCATTCTTTTGTGTGAATATACAGAGCAGCTACTCATTTTGTAGCACAATTACACCATTTTCATGCCTTATTGTTATTAATCTTTGATGAAACTTGTGTTTAGTCCCTAGATTACTGTGACAGATTAATACTTTACCCTTAGTGCAGCTGACATAAAATGGCCAGATTTGCATGTTCTAATGCTTGCTGGAATTCCTATGGGTTTATCTCAAGACTACCAATGGAAAGTTCACAACATCATATCAAATCCACATATTACATCACAATACATGCACAATATATTCAAAACATTCCTTTAAGAGGTGCTTGAAAAAGGTTTTCATATAACGGATTCTTGGTGCAAGTATTCTACCATCTCTTCCTTCTTGTTATTCTGTTTGTATTTCTCACTTTATACATTTCATTTCTAATATATTCCTTTTCTACCCATGTAGGTATGAATGGAAGCATAGAGGCCGATCCACACACATTCATGGTTTTATTTGGTTGGTAGATGCACCAAATATGGACACCTTAAAATGGGAAGATGTTCTTGCAATTGAAGCTACAGGAAGTTTTTTGACACATATGTTACAGCTTGGAATACTCATAATTTCGACTTGTCAACATTTGGGTTACAACATTCTACTACAAATGATCCATGTAGTCTTGCATCACCACCAATATTAATATTTACATTAAACTAATTAGTTTACTATGAAGAACTTGTAATTTTTTTTCAAAGACACACTAGATGTTTAGAATCAACTTGCCTTTGGAAAAAAGGAACATATGTTCAATGTCGCTATGCTTTTCCATATGAGGTACAACCTACTTCTTCATTATTCATTGATCCAAATGGATGTAAAACATACAATCCTGCAAGAAATGATTCCCTTATGAATATTCACAACCCTACCATGCTTTCAATATGGAGAGCTAATGTTGATTGGCAACCTATTCTTTGTAAACATGTCATCTTCAAATACATTTCAAAGTATGCATCAAAAGCAGATCCAAAATCAGAAAGCTACAATGCAATTCTCTCTTGCCTTGCACATGCAGCACCAAGTGACGGCCCCATTCTTCAACCAATCATACAATTACTTGCACAAACAGTTGCAGAACGAGACATTAATGCACAAGAGACATGTCACATGCTGAAAAAAATTCCACTCGTACTTTGTAGCCATCACTTCTTTTCCCTGAATGTCAATCAAACTGCCTTCCCATGTGTTTCTAATGACACTAATAACACCCCTCCAACCCCCCCCCCCCCTCCCCTTCATATTTGCATACATGCAAAGACCCCTTGCTCTTGAACATCTAACCCTGCTTGAAGCTGCTCGTTCTTGGTCTTTCTCTCCTAATAGGAAAAAAAATCCATGGAAACAAAACTTGCATCACAAAATTGTTAAAGTCTATCCACAGTTCCTTTACATTCCTACCTTTGACTTCTTTTGAACCGTTTTGTTGGAGCGAACTTCTTCTATACAAATCTTTTCATTCTATCCCTCAGGATATTGGAACAAATACTTCTGAAATTATTTCTCATTGGCATTTCATTAAAGGCACATATGTTGTCTGGCATCTTGAACGTGCACAAGAAGAACCCTCTACACCTATATCCAAAGATTCAGATCTCAATGATGTTCCGTTTCTGTTGTCCCATACCATAGATGAATGGGAACTTCTATCTCAAATGCAACTAGGAAACAACATTCAAATTGATCACCTTGAAATGCTTGGACATCGTGATTTGACAAAAATCATGATTCACAATTGGACACATAACAATATATCCACCCACTTGCATCACACACCACCATCATTCATTGACTAGAATCGCTTGTCCACCTAGGTAGATGAAGACACCCTATCTGTAATACTCCAAAATTTCTTAAAAAATTAAAATTTTTCATATGACATTAAAGGTTTGCAATCGTCACTACTGAGGAACATTTAAATGTTAACGGTTAACCTAAACAGGCTTAAACTAGAACTGATTCTTGTTAGTTTCTAGTTTTCATACTTAATTCTTTGCTTTCATAAATCATTGTTAAGGATTTAATTTAGCAGGTTATGATTTGGAAAAACAGGAATTGAAACATCTGTTTAATTATTGAGTGTTAAGTTCGTTTAACTGTTTTGTGAAAATATGAAGGAACTTCAGTTGAGATCGAGACTTACTTAGCTTTTTAGCTAATGCAGTGAAGTGATGCTTCTTTTACAGGTCCTTTACAGGTAAGACATTTTGTCACCAGTTTCGAGATCGAGATTATTATCTCAACTAGCATAAAATATAATGCTAGTGAATTTATTTATTTTACAACTTTGAGCAATAAATGAGGTATCGTTGATCTGTATATATTTATTTTTTAATTAGTTTTCTGGTAACATAAGTGTCTAGTAAACTGAACAGAGTCTAGTTGTTCTTCCATTCGCTTCAACTTTAACTTGTTCATCTAATTTTTATCAATCTATTATCAATTTAGCTCCTGTATATAACTCTAGTGAAAGGTAATGGTACAACAGATCCTTTTATACTGAATTACTTGAAGCTGAGGTGATTCAAGAGTATTTGTTTTCAACAATAAATGAGTTAAATAAACTTAGGAAAACCTAAAATCCAGATATAGTCATAAAATACAATGACTAATATTCACACATGGAAAATAAAAACCTAGTGCATAAGACAGTTTACTAATTATTCTAGTACTTACGAACTAGAGATGCAATAATACATTTTTAATATCTTCAACTATAGTATTATTGCTTTTTGTGTAAGAATAAAAATATTATTTTCTATAAAATCCATCTTATTCAACCTTCTTATTATCTTCATTTCATAAGGGGGATATACGAATCCAAGTTTGATACCTAGACTAACAATATCAAGCTAAACACCATCCTATGTTTGCAAGCACACATGCATAAAAGATCAAGTATTTTACAAGGTCTTTTACAATGATATGGTTTCCCTTAAATCGTTGTTTATTATGCAAATAAAGTTGAAGAACTCCTTGCATAGGTTTTTACCCATTTCTAAGATTATAGAACATAATGTAAAAACCCTAATGTATGTAAACATTACCTCCCTACATTATTCGTTAGGGTTATAATAAGCATAATCTAATGAAAGATATTAAATGTTATAAACAAGGTTTTAACATAGTTTGTTTATCAAACACTATTGTATGCAGGATACACCAAAGAGGTCTCAAACTATAATGCAAAACCCTCATTTCGCAAATAATTTCGATGCCACAAGGTCGATGCTCAATGGTTAGGTTTTGTTGACTTGTGGTTCAATATAAAACTATCCTAAAACCCTAAAATTCGCATTTTTATCTCTGCTGAGGAGTGGAAGAGCTACAGGCTCATGGCTGCATGGCCTTACTGTCACTCCCTTAACTCTGTGTAAGCCTCCTTTCCAAATAGTTTTTCTTCTGCGTAAGAGATTTGTGTGGCCATTACCTTTCGTTCTGTGTGAGTACCCTCTGTCATCATTACCATTTATCTGTATGAAAGTGGTCTTCGTTGTCATTATTTAGCCTCTGCATGAGCTATCCTTCGCCACTGGTGTATGGGTAAAACTCTATAGTGTGAGCTCAGTGTTTGGTTTACCTCAGTGTTGATTTGGACTTTCTTGTTAGGGTTTCTTAATAGTGCCTCCTTCGCTGCTCAGCGTATAAATTATGGTGCCTATGATTTGTTCCTGTTACCCAGTAAGGGTCGAGATCAAGTTTTTCAAGTGAGAAACTTTCTTTGTAATTTATACTATTCTACATTTGTTCATAAGCTAATTCACTTTGTCATTTGTATAAATTTTCTCATTTAGTATTTTATTAAACTTGTGCAGGTTTTCAAGTGAAAGCTCGGTGCTAGAATATGCCATAACAACTCCACTCAGGGATTCCAGGCTTCGTATCCATCCTAGTAAGCCTCGGTCTCGCCTGAGGTTCTCCTGCACTGGTTGTATGGTGGTTTAGTTGATATTGTCCACTTGGTTCTTGGATTACTGCTCAATCATGGCTACACTGTGATCTATTTATTTTGGAAATATTTGAAGCCCTAGTGGTTGTATCGTGATGGATTCTTAGGGGTTTTTCACGGTCATGACTAGATACAAAATTTATGTGGCCTTTCTCGGCCGTAGTTTTGATTACATAGTATATATTTTTTTGAACTGGATTTTAAGCCATGACTTTGTTATAAACAAGCCATTAGGCCGTAACTAAAATGATTACAATAGAGGTTAGGGTTTAGATGTTATTTATAAATTGATTAAGCTCGAAGCTTACTGTTTTTTAACTTATATAATTAATAATAAATATATACTGTGGTTTTTTTTTTTAAGAAAAAGATGGCATGCTGTGAGATTCTTATCGGTTCTGGTTTATCTTCAATTCTTTTTAAATTAACCTAAACATATTTATTGTTACTGCAATTGATATTTGTTTTAATTAAGTGAAATGAAATGTTCAGACAGTTGATTTTTAGAATATAATTTTATTTTTACTGTCAATAACAATTACTTGTGTAAGTAGATAGAAGAAAGGTTGATTATACAACCCAAGTCTTTACTGTATTTTTCTGGGTTAGAACATTTTGAAAGGTCTTTTATTTACTTTCTCTTAATTTATATTTATCATACAATTTTAATACTATTTCTTGTGGATACTGTATTTAATTTTATATATTCATCTTTTAGTTACTTATGATTATACAAATGATGTATGCTTTAATTAGTTTATGCGTGAAACTGGATAATCTCTCTGCTAGTAAAAGAGGTGGTAATGTTATTTATATTTTACAGTTTCTTCAAAAATGGGATTTATTTATAAAAACCCTAATTACTTCTAAATTAATACAGAGTTTAATATTTGATTTTAATCTTATTCAAGTTACAATTTTACTTAGATTAATGATGAAGTTATCTAAGTAATTTCTTACCTTATTTTACTGTCTCTTTAAGTTAACCCTACTTATTTATTTTTTGTTTTTATAATGTCTTTTAGTTACTATAATAATAGACTTGTAGTAAATAATATATCTACTGTGTAAATAAATAGACAGACTAAGTATTTATATATTTTTAAATCGTCCTTAGAGACAGGTTTGTTTATGTTATGACACGATACTCTGTCTAAGTAAAACATCTGAAATAGAAAGGAATAACATACTTATGATTAACTCTTACGAAATCCAAAAAAGGTAAATAAACACATTCAAGCATACTTCATTCAATACTTATTAGAATTTAATCTAACCTACTATACTAGAGTACTACCTTTTAAAAGGTGTGGAAAAATACAGTTAGGTATTTTTTTATCTATCAGTAAAACTAGAATTTACTCTAATCATTTACGCTAATCATATCTAATCTAGCATTGACTATATTTTCATAGTAAAAATATTTCATTAACTAACCCTAACAAAAACAGAACAGAAGCATAACACATTATTGCTTAAACTCAATCCTTCTAGATGTAAATAAACTATTAGAAAACTAGATAAATCATGTAGAACCTGGAAATGTGGAAGAGGTGACAATAGCTTAAGGAACCTATTCCTCCCAACCAACTCCTGGAGATAGTTAAAATGCAAATCTCAAGAACCCTGAGCTTGTCTCCTGGTCCACCTGGTAGAAGTACTGGGTGAGAGATGCAATTTAGTAATCCTCTGTAAATCTACTAAGTATTCAGCAGTAAATTTGTTCTGCTTGCAGTAGTGTGAACTCACCTTAGAATAGGTGCACTAGTTCATATCTTCAGCACTTTTCACTCAAAACCAACTTCTGCTAGTCCCCTCCATCGAATTTTCTTGTGTACTTCATTCACTCAAAATTTTCACAAGTCAAGAATGAGCAACCTCAGTTGTCTTCAATGGGAAGTTTTATTAGCATGCCTAGGTCTTTTGGGTCAGTTTTCACTTAATGAGCCACCTGCTCTTGTTCCACTTTCTTGGGGGATATGACCACAAAATAGGGAAGTTGCCTCCTGCAACAGCTAGAAGTAGTTTGAGGATGCTTCCAAGTGTCAATCTGCTCTCAACCCAGCCTACTCCACAAAGTGACCAGTAAAACACTCATTTAACAGCTTCCTTAAGCTGTTGTCTCATATTTCATTTATTAATTAATAAAATATTCAGCAATTACATTCAATTATCCTTGACCCCACTTGGTCATTAATTACAAACTTTATAATAAAAATATAAAATAATATTACTTAAAACATAAACTGTTTTGAAATTTGGGGCATGTGACACTATCGTTGTCCAATTCACTTGATTCCTTGTCTCCCACACAACGCATAGCCTTTGATGTTGTCATTTCTCATTCTAGAAACACTACATCGGCTGAACCACTTAAAATGGTGATTCAAGGTACTAGAGGCACCGAGAAATATTATCTCATATCTTGTTTAAAATCTGCACTACAAATTGACTACCAATTTCTTCTCCTTGCTCCAACTAGTGTTGATGCTTTCAACATACATGATTCTACAATACATTCTGCTCTTCGAATACCCATTGGTGAAAGTCATCCCCTTGAAGGCCAATCTCTTTCAAAACTTCAATAAGAACTCCGCCATATTCGCTATATTCTCATAGATGAAATGAGCTTTATTGGTCCAAAAATGTTAACTCAAATTGATGCACACTTACGTCAAGATTTCCCCTCAAATTGTACAATCCCATTTGGTTGTTGTTCCATAATCCTTGTTGGTGACTTCGGACAATTGCCTCCTGTAAAGGAAATCACCGTGTATGCAGGCTCATATGATGGAACAACTCTCTGGCATACATTCGATACTTTTATCACGCTAGAAATAATTTTTCGACAATAAGGAAATATCCCTTCTCAAACTGCCTTTCGTCAACTCTTGTTAAACCTATGAAATGGAACACCAACTGTTGAAGACTGGGCACTCTTAATGACAAGAACAAGCTCATGCCTTTCAAATGTGGAAAACTGTTATTTTTAACAATCTATCCACTTGTATCCCACCAATACATCTGTTGCACTACACAAAAAACACATGCTGAAACAACTTAATATGCCAATTGCACATTGCTTTGCAGAACAAAGGAAAAAACATGGCCACTGATCCATTGATGACGAACAGTTTCCATTAAAAGTTCTTGTTGCTATTGGTCAACAAGTCATGTTAACTTCTAATTTATGGGTTCAAGTAGGACTTGTAAACAGATCAGTTGGAAAAGTTAGTGACATTGTCTACAACTCCAATGAACAACCTCCTAGCTTACCATATTTTGTTGTTGTCAAATTCCTCTATTACAAAGGACCCTCATGGGATGCTTTGAATCCTACTTATGTTCCAATATCTCCTATAACAAGGGGATCCCATAGGCAACTACCACTTCATATGGCATGGGGTTTAACAATTCATAAAGCCCAAGGTATGACCCTACACTACAACAAATCATGGAATTAGCGTCCAATTTAGTGTCCCTTTTTAGTGTAAATTTTTTTTATATTGAGTGGTCAAACTAGACGCTAAATGGGACGCTAAATGGACAAAACTTAAAGTGTCTCAAAAAACATCTTTTTTTGCTTCCTAAATAGCATCCTTTATGGCGTCCAAAATAGCATCTCGTTTTTTGCTTCCAGAATAACATCCAACTTTGCTTCCTAAACAACATCAAGGTTTTCTTCCAAAATAGCGTCAAACTTTTCTTCCTAAACAACGTCGAGGTTTTCTTCCTAAATAACATCCTTTTTTCTTCCTAATGAGTGTCTGATTTTGCCTCTTAAATGACACCCCCATTAGCACCATATTTGCTTCCTTAATAGCACCATGTTAGCATCCTATATTGCATCCATTTTTTATACCACTTTAACATCCCATTTTGCACCATCTTTTACTTCCAAATATGTGCCAATTTTCACTTCCAAATTTGTACCAATTTTTGCTTCCTTTTTTGCATCATGTTTTGTTGCCAAAATGATGCCAAATATTTCTTCTATTGTTGCACCATATTTTGATTCCTATGTAGCGCCATGTTTTGCATCCAAAGTAACGTCTTATTTTTCTACCATATCGATGTCATGTTTGGATTCATCATTAGCGCCACATGTTGCATCCTTTTTAATGCTTAGTTTTGCATCTCTCATGTTTTGGTCACTAATTTAGTCATTTTTAGTAGTTTTATATACGAGTTTTGGTCATTTGGTTTGGTCGCCTATCTCTTATTTTTTGCTTACTAATTTAGTTGTTTTTAACCGATATTATAATATCATTAGGGCATGGAGGACTCGAACCACAAACCTCCTGCTTGTAAGGCAAGAGCTATTGAGCTAGAACCCTTTAAGAATTTGGGAGCCTAACTTACAGAGTCCTCTATAATGGTAAAAAGGATCAATACACAACTTTGAGTATCTAATGGTCGAAAAAGGATGATAGATTGAATTATCTTCAACATGGGATCGATTACATTCCTTGTTTCTTTGTATATCATTTTCCTATGATTGTAAAGTTTCTATCATCATAGTACCAACATCTACAGCTTGTGAGACAGTAGCATCACCTTTTTCCTGTGATCTGGTGGTATCATGGGCCTAATCTGATCGAGTGTCATCAACTAGTTGAGCTCTCTATAACTAAGAAACAAAATAATCCTCAATTCCTAATTCTATTGTAGTGCCACTCATTCCTCTAAGTTGCTGACTATCATCAACCCAGCTACTCAAACGATTTATTGGTCACCCACTTTGAAGTGTTCAATAAATATAATCCAAATGGGACGGATCTGAAGTACTTTCAATATTACTCTCTGCTACAACCCTATCATTCTTTGCAATCATAGACACATTACATTATATATGTCCTTAAACTATGAATTCTAAAGTTCAAATCCAAGAAAAACAATTTATAATCCAGCAAATGTTCAACAACCAGAAATTTTAAAAACTACATATTGCTCAACAAAAAACTGATCTAAATGGGGTAAATGGTCTAATGAGAATTGGATGTTTAAATGTCGTTCCACAATAATCAGTCCTTCCTATAAGATTATAGATAGAGGTAGTACTTCCCTATCGTCGATTCTCCCCAAAATCTTTTTCAATAGGCATCAAAAGAAATGGATCAAACAGAAAATCACCTTCAACTCAACCAAGCTAAGTTTGAGATGAAAGTATGAGGACTCAACCTTCCACTTATATTTTGATTTAAAGAAGCTACAATATCTTGTCAAATTTCTGACTCCATAGCTTCCTGAAGCGTATGAGGATCCTCAAGAATATGACAAACAATAGTTGATGCAACACTGTTAAACCCTGAAAATAAGCAACTAGTAGGAAATATGAGCAAAGAAACCAATGCACCCATTTTAGCCTTGCACATAGTTGGAGAAGAGCTTGTACAACAGTTGAGGTAAGATTCATCTGAACGAATTTGCAGACTATGTTAATAGTTTTTTTCTACTCTTCAGTAGTTATGTACCCTTCAGGCACAACCAACATGTGCTTTGTACGATTTTGATGATTAGACTCCAAATTCACAGTATTCTCAACATCAACATCTTTTTTCTTGGACTGTTTAAATAGCATAATATTAGAATCCATTTTTTTCTTCAACTATAGAAAATTATCAACAACTAGTAGCATGGGGATCAACATACTTAAAATCTGGAAGGCAGTCACTTTTTTATGGATCCAAGTAAAAACTAGACAGGATATCCAGCAAAACACTAACAAGACCATTGCCAGCAGCAATTTCACAACTTGTATTATATTCATGTAAAATTAAATCCAAAACATGAGATGGGAGGGAAAACATGCTATTATCCTTTCCAAGATCCCAATTACAATATTTCAGTTGTTCTACAAGAAATAATATAACGTTGGCTCTTGCTTGACCATCGTTTTGAGTGCATGATGTTAGCGACAAGTCGTTCAAAGGAAAAGCTATAGATTCCTCAGTTCCTATATTTATGGAGGTCACTGCTCCTTAAGTAAGATGACATGTGGAAAAAGGGCATAGTGGCATTTAGTGTCTTTTGATGGTTTAGTGGTTTTCTCTTTGGTTCGTTGTAGTTCTATTTGTTGGAGTGCTGAAAACTGCTATTTTTGTTGAATTTAAATTTTTGGATGGGATGTTATTTTCTTCAAATGAGGTCTGATGAGGTTGGAACCCTGACCCTAAATGTTATTTTTAGAATAACCCTGACCCACATGTTGAACATTTGATATCAAAGTTGAATCTCGCCATGAGAAGGATCAAAATTTTACATTGGAATTCAGGATAGATATATCACAGGTGCAGCATAATTTCAGAGGCATTAAACCTTGAAAGTCAATTGATGATGACTAAAGAAATTATAAAAATGCATGATACAAGCCAAGTCAGATTTGAAAGAACAAAATTTTAAAAAATAGAAAGATAATGTCTTTTCAGCAATCGAGCAAATGTAATGATATCATGCAGCGAACACCTTGAAGTAAGATAAGAAATAAATAAGGACAAAAATATAATATTCTAATGTTCCTGCCACTTTGTGTTTTTCTTTTTTCAATGCTGTCATAAAAGTTGTAACAAAATATAAGCATTTGGAGCCGAACAACTTGAAAATTATTGTGACCTCATCCATTTCTAACTCCAAATAAAACTAAAAGCATTGATGACCAGGAAATAAAAATACTTACACACTTGTCGATTGTTAAAGTGTAAGTCCGTGAATCCATCATTTTAACCTTTATCTCAACTGTTGTATATGAACATTTACCTTGATCTCTTTCAGCAATTATGATTTCATTTATACTCATGTCTTCCATTATGTGCTACCACTTGATTCCTGAAAAAAATGCATAATATCAGATAGTAACTCCCAAAATAAGTGGACATCCCAATTTACATTGACACTCTATGAATACCAGATTTTCTTATACACCTAGAATACTACTATTACAAAATCAAACATTCCAAAGAGAGTGAAATAATGGTTGTAAGCTCAAACCATCTCAACCACCTGTGACAATTACAATTGTTGATATAAAATACTTCTATGGTATGAACATATCGACCATTAAAATAAATGTTTCCAAAGTGTATTGAATGCAAAGAGGTGATATTTAGACCAAATAAAAAGGAATTGGACATCCTATTATGTTAGCATAAACTTGTGATATCCACTTGTTGCAGATTGTAAATATGTCAATTTGTTGTAGTTGTTCAACTTGGAAGTTGGAACACAAGCAAACAAGCATCATAAATCTTTTAAGATATTTTATACTCTGCTTTGCATGCATCAACTTTTGTGAATCATGCTCAGTGGAATAGTTAAAGGGAGATTTGTTGGATTTTTATTTCATCTTTTAGAATGTGATATATGTATGTGCAAAATTAGCAAGAAACATGCTATTGGTTTGGGGTATTTGGATCTCCATTGAGTTAAGAAGCCCCTATAAGGACTTTCTCACACATATACGCTCATCATACCTTGAAAAGTTGAATGCAAGAGTACTTTGTGGATACAAGGGGTTATAGGTATATGAATAAATTGATAACAAACAAAATGTAAGTTACAGTTCCATAAAATTTATGTTCAAACCACTTGCAAGAACCATCCCTTTGTCTTGCCTATGTTATCTATATTTGCATTGTGTGCAGATTATAAACATTTGAAATAATCAGAATTTTAGAAAATCAGAACTCACTTTATAATTTAAGGCTTTCTTTTTCTCACGCAAATACAAGAGAGACCCTCATGCTTTGCTACTCCAGTATGAAAAGCGAAAACCAATCACAAAAAAACTGAATTTGAAATTCTGAAACAGACAGCACCTCTAACTTAGTTTTTATTAAAAAGGAATAATGAAAGTTTATTGTTGAAAATAGGATGTATTAACGAATATCACATAGAAAACATTTGTAATACAAATCAATGCAATAGGAGCATTGCATTATCCATATCCATCAACTACGGGACTAAACATTTACTATATTATACCATAAAATTGGGCTCCACATTTATCATTTTTTTCCCATTTTTTCCAGGCCAATAGTAACTGGACGGTAATCTTGAATTTCAGACTTCTAGTAGAAAAAGGATGTTCGTGATAAATGCTTACAGTAGTGGGATTAAAGTAGCAAGAGCAGTGTCATTTTTCAGACATTTACTAGTTGGAAGTGTTTACCATTTTCACATGGAGGATTAAAGCAGCAAGAGCAGTGTTTACCAGTTGGAACGAGTGTTTACCATTTTCACATGGACCAGTTGCGACAGCTGATATAGGTTTCACGATATAGACCTACTTGTCTGCACCGTCCTTCTAAAAAGGGTTGTGAGATCAATTTTGGGTATTAAACTTAAGGATGATCAACAATAAGTGTCCCGAAGTTATAAAGGTTGGTTAGGATAATATCACTTCTGATCTCATGGACAAGTAAATGTGTTTATCTTTAGAGCAGTACCGACACTTACGACTGTACACTAAGTTCCAGCGAAAATGCTGCAGTTGAACAATATGACATAATAATAACCAATTTTCAGTTGGGCACAACCACTACAACAAAAACTAGATTTAGCGTCGGATTTTAGTGTAATTTTTTCCTAATTGTGGTGAACAATCCGGCGCTAAACCTGGTGCTATTGTACATTTTCATAAAACGTCGTCTATTGCATCTTTTGTTACATCCTTTTTAACATCCATTTTTGCGTCCATTTTTGCGCCCAATTTTGTACATCTTTTGTTACGCCTTTTATTTGTGCCCAATTTTGCAACTTCTATTGCATCGTTTTTTATGTCATTTGTTACATCCTTGTTTGCACCCGATTTCACGCTCAGCTTTGAATCCAATATTGCATCTTATTTTGCTCCTAGTTTTTCATCGAGTCTTGCACCCAATTTTTCACCTTGTTTTGCATAAAATTATGTGTCCAATTTTGCATCTAACGTTGCATCTAGGTTTGCATCCAATTTTCAGCCCAATATTGCATCTAGTTTTGCATCCAATTTTACTTATAATGTTGCATCCCCATTTGCATCTAATTTTGTATGTTGTTTTACGTCTTTTTTTGTATCCATGTTTGTGCCTGATGTTTCATCTCATTTTACATTGCATTTTGCATCTAGGTTTGCACCTAATATTGCATCTTGGTTTATGTCTTTTTTTGCATCTATGTTTGAGCCCAATGTTGCACCCAGTGTTGCGTCTAGTTTTGCGCCCATGTGTGTATCTAATATTGCATCTAGTTTTGTGTCCAATGTTGCATCCCATCTTGCATTCAATATTATGTATAGTTTTACATCCAATGTTTTGTCCCATCTTGCATCCAATATTGTGTCTCATTTTAAGTTTTTGTTTGCGCCAAGTGTTGCTTCCAGTTTTGCACCTGGTGTTACGCCTGGTTTTATGTCCATCGATACACCATATTTTGTGCTCAATTTAATGTCCAATTTTACGTCTAGTCAGGAGTCCACTTTTTCATCTACTGTTGTGTCTAGTTTTGGACCTAGTATTGCATCTAGTTTTGAGTCATTAATTGTGTCTAGTGTTGAGTTTCTTTTTGCATCCAATTTTGCGTTTAGTGTGACATCCATTTTTGTGTCGACATTTGCGTCTAACATAAGGTCAACTTTTGTATCCACTTTTGTGTTTGGTGTGACGTCTAAATTTACATCCTGTTTTGCATTTAGTGTTGCGTCTAATATTGCATCCATCTTGCACTACTACATTTTTTACCTTTAGAAATACATTGCAATATCATTAGGGCATGGAGGA